>JAFLJL010014268.1:20000-62893 GCA_018398815.1 Conus ventricosus | reverse complement strand
GCTGAACCATAAGCAACATGAACGGAATTGATTCCGGGGTGGTGATCACGTCTATCACTCTGCTTTCATATCAAAAAAGCATCTCAGCGGACCTGATTTCAGAGAGAGTACAGGCGGATCTCACTGCCTGCCTCACACTCAGAATAGAATTAAACAATTGTTTTGCTGCTGGGCTTGGACGATTCCAGAATCGTTTTTCCATGCAAGAAAGGATTAGTATTGTGTACTTTGTGACTCACATTATGTAATTTCAAAACATTTGAGTATGAAGTTCCGTTCACCAGCTCCAAGAGTAGCGAGATAAACCCACACCACAAACCATATTAATGCCACGAATTGTTTTATTATTTGCCACGGACGATGAGTAATCATTTTTGAGTTATAAGAAGAAATGGATGGTAATTTTTGTCATGTGTTTGTTCCTGACTCAAAATGATTTTATGGTCCATCAGTTACATCAAATCCCAATCTTTACTTTATGTTCTGTTAATTTGATGGCAGATAAAATCATATCTAAACAAATTTGAGCTGCGAGTAGAGAGAGAGAGAGAGTGAGAGGGAGAGAGATGGGGGATAGAGAGAGAGTGAGAGAGAGAGAAGTGAGAGAGAAAGAGATGTGAAAGAGAGTGCGAGAGAGAGAGAGAGAGTGGTGAGAGAAAGTGTGTGTTTGTGTGTGTGTGTGTGTGTGCCCCCCTGTGTGTGTGTGTGTGTGTGTGTGTATGTGTGTGTGGTGTGTGTTGTTGTTTTGTGGATGGCAGCGTCAATAATTTGACATTTACATATTGTAACCTATTGTATAATTGTGAAAGCACAAACTCATTTCTTTATGTGGAATCCTGATGCCCTCCCTGGGACGGTTTTTGCAGGATACAGACTCGGTCCTTTTCCTCCCTTTTTTTTTTTGTTTTTTTCCCCTTTTACTTTTTCCCCCTACTTTTTCTTCCCGTCTTTTATTTCCTCCCTACTCCTCCTTTCCCTTTTTTGGTTTTTTTTTTTTCTTTTTTCCCCACTCTTTACGCCTTAATTTCGTTTTTTTTCCCTCTCTACATATATATTTGTTTACTCTTCAACGGGAATACTCTCCTGCAGATTTTGTTCTTTTACGTGCGGTATTGCTGGATATTTATATGGATTTTTCGTTTCAGATGATACTCATGAGTTAGTGTTGATCGGTTTTGTACATTGTTTCTTATTCAGCGCCCTAAATTTTTGCTCTCGTTTTGGGTCTCTCACAGAGATGCCCCCCTTCCCTCAACTTTTTTTAATCTTTTTGCCAAGGACACTGGCATAGTGCGGGAGGAGAATTGGTTAGCCTGCGTTTCGTTTCTCCCTCCTACCTTTTGTTCAAACGGCTCTGGAATAACATGAACGAAGCACTTACAAATGGAAGTAAGCATTTTTGTTTTGTTTCTCTGGATTGCTATTGTTGTTGTTGTTGTTTTTTAATAAGAGTTCACGCTTATTTGGACATAGATTAGTTTTATTATTGCCACGACGAGTTAGTATGTTAACTACTTATGCTAGGTCGTACGGCGGGAAAAAAAGAAAAATCTCGAAAAATGGAGTTTTTAAAATGTTAAATTGTTGGGTTCTGGTTCGATGTAATTATAACTTCCATTCCAGTTTATTCAGATCAATCCTTATTTCAATGTTCAGGACACGAAACACAAGCCGTTTTCTTTTCTTTCCTTTTTTGCCCCTCCTGTACATAGTTGTACGCTCCTCAGGCGTATACTTCCCTACTGGCATTTTGCCCCGTAGTCTGTTTTTGTATGGGTCTTGACGTGCAGAAGCGCATGATTTGAGCATAAGAAATCTCGATTTCTTGTCGTAATTGCAGAAAACCAGCTGTTTTTTTGTCTCTGTATAATCATTGTGTTAGTTTCACGGCGCTTTGAGCTCAACACCTAGAATTTGATTCCCGTCTTGGTTCTCTCATTGGACCCTGACCCCTAACTCCCCTACCCTCTCCCCCCTCCCAATGGAGAAATTGTTAGCCTACACTTGTGTTCCCCTTACTCCCTATTTGTGCTACAGCTTCGTGTGTATTTAACAAAGATGATCAATATTCTGTTACTGCTCCGTGTTGGGACCTCTTGTCGTTCTAAATTACACCCTTATAAACGTTTGAAATATGAAGCAAATGTATCATTTCCTTATCTTTGCTATTGAAGAGTTGCATTCAGTCAGTGGCTGTTTTGTTTGTATGTTGCCTTCGCGATATAACGTTATTAAAATTAGCATTAGTTTTACGCATTCATTCTCTTTTTTTTTTCAAGATGGCCATGCCTTTATTCCTGAGTGTTGTGACTCTGGCCGGGAGTTTCATTTATGTAAGCTGGATAAGACGTTAGTAGACAAGCCACACTAGCGAAAACTTTACAATCTTCATAAACGGTATTTGATTTTCTGTACATAGTTGCAAAACATGAAAACTGAAACAGACAACAGTATTCCTGATGACAGGTGGAATACATATAAATAAACACAAAACAAGGTGGGAAGTGAGACTTGTTTTCTACACAACACCAGTTGAGGTGAATTGCTCAAATGCTTTCTTATTTCAGGGGCGACACAAATATTCCAACAGAAACTCACCTGATCGCATCTTTATGGTTGTTGCGGTCTGGGAGACGTTTTTGTTTCGTGAATTTACTATGCCAGTTATTTCTTGACCTCTCCGTCCGAAACAATCCTTTCAAAATATAGTAACAAAGCACATGTCATTCGATGACTCACTCCATAGAGATTTAAATCTGTCTGTTGATGCGGGAGTCTGAAAGTGAGGGCAAGAGGAAGAGGAATGATAGTCTGTACCTCTCTCTCTCCAATCTCTCTCTCTCTCTCTCTCCTCTCTCTCATCTCTCTCTCCTCTTATCTCTCTCTCTCTCTCCTCTCTCTCTGTCTGTCTGTCTCTCTCTCTCTCTTCTCTCTCTCTCTCTCTCAACTCCTCTCTCGCTCTCCTATCTCTCTCTCTCGCCCTCCCTCTCTCTCTCTCTCTCCTCTCCTTCTCTCTCTCTCTCTCCTCTCCTCTCATTTAATTGACTGTGACATGGCAGGGACTGGCATGAACATGTCTATCAAAGCAATAGATTTCTTGCAGTACAGGACATTTAAGTAACACCGTCTTGAGTTTGAACTATAATCCAAAATGAATCGATATATTATGCGCATATTGGCTATATTTAAATTGGTGTTTCTGCTGCATCGTTTATGATATTCCAAACCTGCCGGTGTCTCGAATTCATATGCCGTTTTTGTGTTCAAGCAAGGGAAGATGAAACGTTCTTTGTTGTTGTTGACCACCTGTACTATATAATCTCAGACCTAAACATATCACAGCAAAGTATTCTACCGAACCTATGTCATTTCAACGGTTAGTAATTACTGCTGTCGTGTGAGTGGGTGTTGTGGGTGTGTGTGTGTGTGTTTAGTTAGTGCTGTGTCCTGTGTGTACTGGGTGGGTGTTGTGTGTGCTTTGTGTGGGTCGTGTGTGTGTGTGTGTGTGTGTGTGTGTGTGGGAGGTGTGTGTGTGTGTGAGTGGTGTGTGTGTGTGTGTGGGTGTGTGTGTGTGCTGTGTGTGTCGTTGTGTGTGTGTGTGCTTGTTGGTGTGTGTGTGTGTGTGTGTGTGTGTGTGGTGTGTGTGTGTGTGTGTGGTGTGGGTGTTGTCGTGTGAAGCACAGAAAAAAACTGCATGGTGTACCTAATACATCATCTAATGATTCATTTCAGTTATTGTCATGGTATTTCGTTACAATGGTTTTCTGATCTTGATCTTAATCTAAATCAATTTGTTTGATTGTATGTATTGCCCTTCATAATGGGGTTCTGGCCTTAAAACTGTTTAAAATATTCGTATTTGTATCTGTATTCGTTATTTCTCTTCTCTCTCTCTCTCTCTCTATCTCTCTCTCTTATCTCTCTCTATCTCTCTCTCTCTCTCTCTCTCTCTCTCTCTCTCTATTTCAGAAAATTTTTGTTCAATCTTATATTCAACCATAGATTGACTAAGCCTCTCGACCACTCCGGGATTTTTTTAGCTAGCAGTAAGTTGCTTTAAACAATTGATGTAATACAAGAGAGGCTTGTCAAAAACAACAATTGAAGGAACCCTCGCTAGGGCACCCTGATTATGAACGAGAAGGTATCCTTCCATTTTTTAAGACCAACTTATTGTACACCAAAGCATCTTTGTGCATAAAATACTACACGGCAGTGGCCCCTTACTATTTATGGAATATATTTACTTTCTAATGATCATCGACATTCGCATAAAAAACATCTTCCTTCCCATCAATTTAATTTTTGCAATCAAGCCTTGCTTATTTGACGGGGCTGGCTGTGGAATAATATCCCAGAATTAAAAACTAAACATACGAAAACCAACATAGTAAGTTTAAATCCATGTTTTTACGAACTTGATTGTAAACTTTCTGATCTTACACAATTTTCCAAAGATCTACCAATATACTGACTCTGTTGTTAAAATGTTTCATTTTTCTTATCAGTTTCTTCCTTTTCTTCCACCCTCCTCTTCTCATTCTTAATTTTAGTCCCCCCCATCCATCCATCCACTCCAACCCCAACCGTCTCCACACCTTTGGGTGATTCCTCTGACATAGATTTTGTATCCTTTTCGATTTTCTAGTTCATATTCAAGAGTTAGTTTCCCTTTAATTTTTTTTAATTCTTTTTTTCTTCTTTTCCTCTTTTTTAAATTTCTTTTGGGCCCGGAGGGCTGGATGTAAAAAAACGCAATGATGCTTATTCCTTTACCCTCTGAAAATAAAATTCGTTCGTTCGTTCGTTCGTTCGTTCTCTCTCTCTCTCTCTCTCTCTCTCTCTCTCCTCTCTCTCTCTCTCACCTCTCTCTCTCTCTCTTCTCTCTCTCTCTCTACTCTCTCTCTCTCCTCTCTGTCTGTCATTTGTCATTCATCTCCTTCCTCTCTTCATATGAAACCCGTCTTGGCGGAGAGTCATAATGTCATTCGATATTATGAAGTTTGTCATTAAATAATGTATTGAGGATGCTTTTTGTTCTCTGATTGTTCTTTTCATTTTTAGTTCATGCTTCGTTTGGACCCCCCCCCCCCCCACCCCCATAAAATCAATGAATCTACTGCCACGACGATGAGGATAGGGGGGCCTATTTATGCGGGTCGTGCGAAATAAACATAACAGTAACTATGGAAGGGAAAATGAGTTTAAAATGTGATGTGTTGCGTCTGGATTCAATATGTAATTGAAAATCCATCAGTTAAAGCAAAATCATTATGTCATTGTTCTGTTAATTTGGATGAAAAAAAGGTATCATCTAGATATAATTGTTTTCTTTTATTATTTAGGCACGTAAATATACAGACATTAATAAATGTTTCTTTTGTAATAATATTGAAGCCACAACACCCGTTATCTATGTCTAAATTAGGCTGCCCTCCCTGGGAACAGCATGACGTGAAAGGAATAAATAGATGTGGTACTTTTCTATTTTCCCCTCTCATGAATTTAATGTGTGCTCTGCAAGGTAAATCTTCTTCTGACAAAATTTGCCCTATGAATCCCATTTGTTGTCATGGTTCTTTACATGCGTGTACTGAGCACGATGTCTCGATTTTGTGTCAGTTGGTGCATAAAATCATGATAGTCCTTTGGTCTGTGTATTTCATTGTTGTGTTAAAAGCCCTATATATGTTCGCTTCCATTCTTGGTTCTGTCAGAGACATGCCCTCTCCCCCTCCCCTTTCCCTTTGTTGGAAGATGCATGCCTGTATTCCTGACAGTCTGACCTTTGTCGGATTCCACTATATAGTTAAATAAGAATAGAAATAATATGACACTTGTTAAAGATGTTGGACTATCCTCCACAGAGATACGATTTTTCCTGATAAATGGTGCAGAACAAGAAACTGAAACTGACAACAGCATTCCTGAATAAAAGGCACATACACGGGAAATAAACACATACCAATGGTGTGACGTAAGACTTCGTTACTACACAATACAGTAAAGGTGAATTGCATCAAAGGAGTAGTGTTGTAAACCTTTCTGGAAGTTTCTGAGGAAGAAAGTGGGGTAAGAGGAATATAGATTTATTATTCTCTCTCTCTCTCGCTCGCTCTCTCTCTCTCTCTCTCTCTCTCTCTCTCCTCTCTCTCCTCTCTCTCTCTCTCTCTCTCTCTCTCTCTCTGTCTCTCACTCTCTCTGTCTCGCTCTCATCTCTCACTCTTTCTCTGTACTCTCCCCCCTCTATCTCTCTTCTCTCTCTCTCTCTCTCCCTCTCTCTCCTCTCTCCACTCTCTCTCTCTCTTCTCTCTCTCTCTCTCTCACCCGTCCTTTGCCACCTCTCTTCTCTTCTCTCTCATGTGAAACAAATAATGTCTAGTAGAGGTGTCACACAGTCATCTTGTGAAAACCATAATTGTCTAGTAGAGGGTGTCAAGACAGGCATCTCATTGTGAAACATTAATGTCTAGTAGAGGTGTCACACAGTCATCCTCATGTGAAAACTATAATGTCTAGTAGAGGTGCAGGACAGGTCTATCTCATGTGAACAATAATGGTCTAGTAGATGTGTCCACACAGTATACTCATGTGAAACAATAATGTCTGTAGGGTGTCAGACTGTCATCTCATGTGAAATCAATAATGTCTAGTAGAGGTGTCACACTGTCATCTCTGTGAAACAATAATGTCTAGTTAGAGGTGTCTCACAGTCATCCGAAAATTACAAGCCTAAAGCACTTAAAAATGGAAGTATGCATGGTTTTGTGTCTCTGATTGCTGGTTTTTGTTTGTGTTTGTTTTGTTTTTGTAAAGTATGCTTATTTGGGATAAACAAATTCATTTACTGCCCCGAACAATGTATTTCTTATTTCTTCTTCTTATTCCAGATGGGGATGTTTAACCTGCCCACGTGCCCACCAGACTTCACGTAGACTATTCTGGCACACAGGTTGCATGCATTGTGTCTTTTCGTACTGTTGCGGTCTCAACCCGTCTGAGGACATGTGCATCGATCTTTAGAGTCCGTGTATTGATCTTATTGCATGTGACACAGATCTAGACCTCGGTTATAGTCCCATCCGATACGACTATATTATTTATGTGAGTCGCGCGGAAAAAAAGGAACCTATGGAAGGTAATGAGATTAGACATCTGGTTTGTTGGTCTGATGGAATAATAATTTTATCATCATATCAGCTACAGCAATCCATTATTTCATTGTTCTGATAATTTGCACAAAAAAAGAAAACTTCTAATTATATGTTTTTCGTTTCTTGTTCTGTTTGGGCAGGTCAATATAAAGACGTAAAACTGGATTATATTGTTTTATATTGAAGCGTGCAACACAGTTCTGTATGTGAAATCCAGGTGGCCTCTCGTCACGGCGGGGCGGCAAAAGGATAGACCAAAGTACTATTTTTTTCCCCCACAACGCATACCTTTATGTGCTCTTCAAGGTAAACTTTCACACAGAATTGTACTATATGCAAACCATTAATTGGTTGTTGTTTATTTTACGTGTTGTAATCGCATGTTGAGCAAGGAATCTTGAATTTCTGAAGCGTGATGCCTGTGAATGGAATGGTTATCTGGTTGTTTATTATAGTTTTTTTTTCCTAACGGCCTGAGTTTAACGCCATCAATTTCGTTCCCGTTTTGGGTCTTCACAGATACTTCCACCCCCACTCCCTTTTACATTTCTTATTTGTTAACATCTTTGGCCAGGTCATTATATATTGACGGGAATTTTTAGCCTGGAACTTGCCCCCGGACCCTCCCCCCCTGCTCCCTTTACCAGTTAGTAACAGCTCTGAGTTTATTCACGAGATGCTGACTATTCTGTTCCTGATGTTCACATGAAGGACTATTGCAGCTCCAGATTATATGTTTAGAAGTGAAATGCGAAACAATCGTATCATTTCTTTTCTGTACTATTGGAGGTACTGCATCACATACAACATTTTCTTCATTTGTATAGTGATTATACTGACACAATGTTCAAGAATATAGTTACTGTGTTCATTCTGGCAATTTGTTTTAGATGCATGCTTTATTACTGAGAGTTCTGACTTTGTCCAGATTTCCCACACTTAGTTAAAAGAGTTAGCAGACAATTGCACTGTCTCACAAGTTAACAATCTTCACAACAGTATATGACTCCCCTTGAAATTGCGTAGAAATTCAAAGAAACTAAAATGACAACCACATTCCTGGGTGCAAGACCAAAGCATTTAAATAAACACAAAGCAAGGTGAGAGGGGAAGGCTTTTGTACTACACATTACGAACACTGTGGAATGGTCAAACACATATGTCCATTCAAGGGCGACAAATGCCCAGAACAGTACTCCCCTGGATCGCACTCTCATGTTTGTTGAGCATGGAGGACTAGTGTTTCGAGCATTTCTGTGCAGTGTTTTTTTTACTCTCCCGTTCGAGAAATTATTTCAAGATCAACAACAAAGCTCTTTTCAATTCACTGACAATTTGTAGTGTTTGTAATTTTTCTGTTTTGATACTGCGAGAAAAATTAAGAAGAATTATAGTTCTACCTCTGACATATTCTCTATCCTCTCTACTCTCTCTCTCTCTCTCTCTCTCTCTCCTCTCTCTCTCTCTTCTCTCTCTCTTTCTCTCTCTCTCTCTCTCTATCTCTTTTAATCCCTCGTCTCTCCCCTCTCTCATTGTGAAACAATA
Organism: Conus ventricosus; assembly: GCA_018398815.1. Classification (NCBI taxonomy): domain Eukaryota; kingdom Metazoa; phylum Mollusca; class Gastropoda; order Neogastropoda; family Conidae; genus Conus; species Conus ventricosus. The sequence continues at coordinate 54,194 of JAFLJL010014268.1, read as the reverse complement.
ACCTCTTGTGGGGAGTCACACTGTCATTGGAAATATGACTGTGCACTTAAAAGTGGAAGTTAAGTTTTTTGTTGTCTCTTCTGATTGCTTTTTTTGTGTGTGATAAGTTTCATACTTATTTTTGAGAAAAAAAAAAAATACATGCCACAAGGATGTGTCAGTTTATGTATCAAGTCGTTTGTAAAACAAAAGAGGAAACTGGAAGAATATGTGATGGGTTTATGTGATGTGGGTTTTGTGATGTGGTTTCAAAATGTGACTTGGTCTGATAGAGTAACTGAATGATCCATCATTACAGCAAACCGCTGTGTGTCATTGCTCCGTTAAATTGAAAAACAAAAATCTTTTATCTAAAGATATGTTTTTTTTTACTTGTTTAGCAAAAATATAACAGACCAGTAGAATATATCCTAATTATCTATTAGTATAATTTTGACGCCAAACACGGGTCTTTGTGTGACATTCAGATGCCTCCTGGGAAACAGCATGCGCAATAGGACAGAGCCAGTTGTGTCTTTCTTTTTGTTCACTCTAAGTATTGTTTTGTTGTGATCTGCAAGGTGAACTCCTAACAACAACTGTGTCATCTGCAATCCATATATTGACCTGGGATCTCTTACATGCGGTAATTGCATGCTGAGAGGAAATCGCGATTTCTCGTCAGATGATGAATAAAATATGTAGTTATCTGCTCCGTGTCTTACATTAGTTTTATTAAACGGATCTTGAGTTAATGCCCTATACTTTCTGTCAAGGAGCGTGATACCTCTCCCAAAAGGCATTAGAAGCTGGAGACAAAGGGGACATGAACGTTTGGTATACAAAATAGGTAATTGACAAATTAACACGGCTCGGCCGCCGCCCGAAAGTGGTTCAGATGACAAACAACACATAGGAGAGAGTTCGACCTGCCCTGGTGGCGAAAGGGGGACGGGTTGTAACCACTCCGACCTCCGGGCCCCAAGTGAGCGCTAAATGCTCGGTCAGCTGAGACGGTTTTGTGTAACTGTACATGTGAAGAGCAGGGGGCCTTGGAATCTGGTCAGATGTATTGCGTGGCGCTCACTGTCGTTGGTTCTAATTGTAAGGCTGGCTGAATGTGTGTGGAGGTTGTAGTAACCTCCTTAAGATTATTACTGTTGTTAAGTAAACAACCGAAGTCGGCGGGAATTTCGAATGCCATATGGGGCTAAGTGTGTGTTTGCTAATCAATTAGGTAGGGGAGTGTGTAAATGCTGATGTGTGGGGAATGTAGCAAGTGAAGAATTCAGGGTACTTGTGAACTAGGGGTTGAGAAGCAGCAGGGACAAAGGCATGGCCTCCGAAGGGGATTCCTTTGTTTCCCTCCCTATATAAAACTGTGGAGACATCGTGTCTGAAGACAACACCAGGCAGAGAGAGGAGAGAGGCTGAGTGAGAGAGAGAGAGAGAGAGGGGAGAGAGGAGAGGAGTGAGCAGGAAGATGAAAGGGTCGAGAGAAACGTGGTCTGGGAGGATAGGAAGAGACAGCTCAGTCTTAGGGTGAAGACAAGTGGGAAGAGAAGGAAGAAAGCTAAGTTTGAAAGCCCAGAAGGTGGGTGAAGACAGACAAACTGGAATTTGAACCCAGAGGTGGGTGAAGAAGACGAAGAAGATGAGTTCGACGTCGAGATCCCAGAGACGACCACGAAGACCCAGTCCTGAAGCCTGGGAGGCCCAGTCAACCAAGGGCATCACCATCCAAGCTGTGCTGAAGAAGGCGTGAAGAGACTTTTATCACGAACTGTGGTGTGGTGTTGAAAGCGTGGGTGTGGGTGTGAAAACCTGGGCCAGGTAAGAAGTCTTTTTATTGTAACACGGGATGATTAGAAAGTATTGATCTATTATGTTTTGATTATTTCATTGTGTGTGATTTGATTTGTTCATGATAATTATAAGTAGCATAGCAATTGTATTTTCTTGTTCTCAGTTGTGATAGGAGAGAAAACGACATGCGTGGACATCTCCATCCCTGAGGAGGTGAAATGTTTGGTGGGCGCATGAGTGTGCATATTGCGTTGTATGAGTGCCAAAGATAACCTTGGTTGTGTTAAAGCCTGATAATAATACATCAACTTAGTGACTTAAGCTATACATCACGATTTCCCCAGTCCTGGACAAAGTGGCGAGCCTGCCTGGATTGCATGGCCCAAATTAGTATCAGGCGGGAAACAAAGGGAAGTACTAGAGTAGTCCTGGGGCGAAAGCGTCCACTAAAGGCAATTTTAACTTAGCGCTTATAATTATTTCCTTTAGTTCTTTGGAGTGTTGGTATTGACTTGTGTGTTAGGGTGTGAGTGCATTTAATCAAAGGTCGTTCTGAGAAACGAAGAAAAAGAACGAGGTTCTCAGTCTTAACTCTACAGAAGCTAGTGTTTTAAGATTAGGCTTCCTTTGTGTTAGGAACACTACCTTTGGCTTGGTTGTACTCGTAACGTTTAGTAGATAAACTGTTGTACCAACTTTTACAGGGTTTATAAGCGTAAATGTTTTAGTGGTGCTAAAACATAAGGTAAAGAAAATGGCTGAAGAAAGTTTTCTCCATTGAGAAACTGATTAGTTTAGGGGAGAAACTAGGCTATACAGGAGATGGAACTGCGTAGTAGATTCATTGAAACTCTGCAGAAGACTGAGAGAGATGAAAGGGCTCTCTGAAAGGAGGATTTGAAATGGAAACAGAGTGCAGCTGCCAAATGCGAGAGCAGGAAGTGGAATCAGAGATTTTTAGCCAAACAAATTGAGTTGGGAAAGACATAAAATCTGAAAAATCGTTAGTGAATTAGACCACCAGTTCTGAGTCAGTAGGCGCAGTCCAAGTTGCGCACTAGACTTAAACTCCCACTGTCAGGAAGAAACTGATTCGTCGATGATATATCAGTCGGTTTGAATCAGTTGCCGAGCACGAGGGCTGGCACGAAAGATGACTGGGCAATAAACCTGTCTGCCCTTGCTGACAGGTCGTGCGTTCTACACACTGTTTCACCTTACCAAAAGGTGTTCAGAGAATTTTGACAAGGTGAAACAAGCGTTTTTAAAGGCATATGATTTGACTGAAGAAGTTTTAGGCGAAGTTTTCGCGAGGCGAGAATCGAACGGGTGAGACATCACACAGTTCGGTGTTAGACTGGTTCACTATTTCAAAAAGTGGATAGAACTGAGTGACGTGGGCTGAGATTTTGAAGGCATCAAGGACATGGTGTTGGAAAGAACAGATACTTGACGGTTGTGGCCGGGGGTGGGGGGGGCCTCACATCACCTCAAGGAGAGGGGCGTTCGTGGACAATGCTGAAGTACTTGAGCAGCAGAGGTTTTTACCGGGAAGCGAGGCGGATTTACATGATCAAGAGGTAAAGCCGGAAGCATTTTCAGGGGGATGGAGGCCAGCACATGACTCACATAATGAGTCAGTGTTTACACAACCGTAGGCCCACGGTGTCGCAGTGAGGCAAACAAAGGTGAAACCCAATAGCCAAGTGGATGGAAGAGCGTACCTGTTTTCTGTGCAATAAGACAGGGCACTTGGCTAGGGATTGGATATTTAAAGTCACAGAAGGGCAGCGCAGTGAGGATCAGGCCAAGAGAGAGGCAGGTCGAAAATGTGAACAGATGGACAGTGTTATTTTGTCTGGATTGTGCTGTGTGTCACAGATTTCAGGCAATATACATTGGATGTGCACAAAGGCGAGTAGGGGACATGTGGTTGATGTCATAGAGACTCTGGGTTGCACTGGTGTTTGGTGAAAGGATGTCCCTGGTTGTGCAGGGACCAATTCACAGCGTAAAAACTGAGGTTGTAGACAAATAGATGCGAACAGTAGCAGAATTTCAAAACGGCCCAGAGTGTTTAATGCTACACCATTCTTATTCGGGAGTTTTGTACAGGCGTTGGCTGTTCCAAAGACGCGTATGATCTGGTGATTGGGAAACATCCCAAGAGCACGTGGGTACGGAGACCAGACCGTTGGGAATTTCTGTGTTGAGTCAGGGAAAAGGAACTCACGTGAGAGGAAGGCCCGAGCGGGTCACCACACTTCAGACGCTATGGAGCGTGTCCGGTGAGACAAACCCCACTCACTTAACGCAGAACAAAAGGGCGATTACTCGCTTAAGAAAGTGTTTAGGCTGCGCTCACACAGGACAGAAGAAAGCGTGTGAAGGAGGGGCACATGGGGTTTGAGATAAAGGATGGAGGAGTATTGTAACGAAACTTTCACCACTTGAGTTCGGGGCAGGCCAATAGAGAGATCGTTGTGCCGACGGCAAGGCAACGCTGAAAGGCGGTGGTGATGTTCGACAATCATGTGTGTCAGCCTCGGGACCCCATTCGGTTGTAAGGCCTCACAAAAGCAGTGACGCGAGGTACTATGGCCGGTATCTTGGTGCATAATCAAGGCGTTTCTGTTCACATTGCAACACATGTCGCGCGGTAACGACAAGTGGGTAGAGAGTGAAGAAAGAGTGACGGGCCCGTAGGCAAAAAATAAAAGATGGTCAGGGCGAAAAAGCTAGGGGTTGTGGGTCTGCGTGCGTCTTTTGCAGTCGTGGGTATGCGTGACGTGCTGGTTGCGGGCACGTGTATGAAAGAGAAGGGGAGAGATTTCCGTAGGAACATAATGGTGTTATGGCCGCACGACTTTGAGCTGGTGGAGATTTCTGATTTATGTTGATATTTGCTTTGATAGTGTGTATTGTATTGATTTTTCTCTATAATTTTTGTTTTGCAAGGCAAATCTTGCTGTGCGTTCTCTGGTGTAAGTAGGCTTATGCTGAGGCGATATTTGCACGGGTTTAATTGGGGAAAATTATGAGTATTCATCTCCTTGAATGTTAAGTTTTAGCCAATGCAGGGCCATTGTCTTTGAGTGGGGGGGAGGGAAGTTTGTCAAGGAGCGTGAAACCTCTCACAAAAGGCATTAGACGCTGAGTGACAAAGGGACATTGTAGTGGTATAAAATTAGGTATTTGACCAATTAACACGGCGCGGCCGACGTGGTCAGATGACAAACAAAACTAGGGAGTGAGTTCGGGACCTGCCTGGTGGCGATAAGGGGGACGGGGTTGTAACCACTACGACCACGGGGCCCACTGATGAGCCTAAATGCTCGGTCAGCTGAGGTTCTATTTGTAAAAAGTCGTGAAGAGAGCAGGGGGCCTGGCTTGGATTTGTTCAGATGGTATTGCGTGGGTCACTTCTGTTGGTACTTTGGTCAGGCTGGGATGATGTGTGTGGAGGTTGTAGTACCTCCTTAAGATAATTACTGTGTTAAGTAAACACGAAGTCGCGGGAATCTTCGATGTCCATCTGGGGTAAGTGTGTGTTGTAATCCATTAGGTAGTGGTGTTTGTAAATGCTGTTGTGTTGAATGTAGCGAGTGAAGAATTCAGGGGGGTACTTGTGAACTAGGGGTTTGAGAAGCAGCTGGAACAAAGGCATGGCCTGAATGGGAATCCTTTGTTTCCCTCCCTATATAAACTGAGGGAGAACAACGTGTCTGAGAACAACACCAGGAGAGAGAGAGAGCGAGAAGGCTGAGGAGAGGAGCGAGGAGAGGAGAGGGAGTGAGCAGGACAGAGAAGGGTCGAGAGAAACGATGGTCTGGGAGATAGAAGAGACGCTAAGTCTTTGGTTGAAGACAAAGCTGGAAGAGAAGGAAACTAAAGTTTGAAGCCAGAGGTGGGTGAAGACAGACAAACTTTGAATTTGAACAGAGGTGGGTGAAGAAGACGAAGAAGAAGAGTTCGACCGTCGAGATCCAGAGACGGACCACGAAGACCCAGTCTGAGCTGGAGCCAGTCACCAGGGCAGTGTGAAGAAAGGCGTGAAGAGACTTTTTATCATGAACTGTGGTTGTGGTGTGATAAGCGGGTTGTGTGTGTGAAATCCTGGCCAGGTAAGGGAAGTCATTTTTTATTGTAACCCGGGATTAGAAGTATTGATAGATTATGTTTTGTTATTTCATTGTGTGTGATTTGATTGTTCATTGATTAATTATAAGTAGCATAGTAAATTGGATTTCTTGTGCTCAGTTGTGTTAGGAGAGAGAAACGAATGCGTGACATCCCATTCCCAGAGAGAGGTGAATTGTGTGGGGGGCGCATGGGATGATATGACGTGTATGTGTGCAAAGATAACCTTGGTGTGTTAAGCTGACTATAATACATCACTTAGTGCACTAAGCCACTACCATCACGGGATTTACCACCGTCCTGGACACTTTCATTCCTGTTTTTCGTGCTCTCACACACCGGCCTCCCCCTCCCAACTCTTCCTCCTGATTTGTTTTAAAATCTTTGCCATGTCTTATAGTAATAATGGCTGGAATTGTTAGCCTGCATTTGTGACCCGCCCCCCACCCCCCCCTTTCCCCCAACCAATTCGTTCACGGCTTTCAGTTTATTCAGAAGCTGCTCAATATTCGGTGATATTGTTCAAGGATACACTTCTTTGCCGGCTTCTAAAATTACACTTTAAAAGTGAATATATATCAACATCAAAAATATACTATTTTTTTCATGTGTTATTGGGGAATTGCTTTCTAGCAATAATATCTTTTGTTTGGATGGTGATTTATTTGCTTCTATGTTGAAAAAAAAAAAAGATTACGTGTTAACCTCGTACAAAGCCTTTATTCCGAGTGTTCTAACTGCACCATTCCTTTGATATCGTTATATTAAGTGTTAGTTAGAGAACCACTCTCGTCGAAATTTGGGTATCTCAGAAGGATTATGTATTTTCCTGAACATAGTGCAGAAGAAGGAACTGAAAAAGGCAGCAGCGTTCCTGAAATGCCAGGCAACAGTACATACCAAAAAACACATCTCACGGTGACTTAATGCCAGGCATCAGATCTTACCAATAACACAATCTACACGGTGACTGAATGCCAGGCTACAGTTTAATACCAATAACACATCACAACGGTGAGACGTAAGGCGTGTTTACTACACCTCTACTGTAAGGTGAATGGTCAACATAATGTCTTCATCAGGGGGCTGACAAATGCACAAATAAGATGTAAAAATGTAAACTCCGAAGGTGCTGGGGTGGCCCCAGAGAAGCACTGTCTTCACTGCCTTTAGAGCAGTCTGTACCACCCTTGGAGGGGCCTGTCGTGTGTTGACGATGGGGACAGGACTGCTCTGAAAGGCAGGTGAAGACAGTGCTTTACTGGGGCTCACAGGCCCTTCGGGTGTTGCTTCTTCGTTTCTACAGGTGTATTGTCAACAAATGTCGTCATAAGGGGCGACAAATGACACAAAACAAGTACACCCCTGATCACAATCTCATGTTTGTTGCGATTCAACGGATGTAGTTCGTTGCACTTTCTATGTCAGTTTTTTTTTTCTTACTCTCCTTGTCGACGTAAATTATTTCAAAGAACAGTTACGAAAGACATATTCAACTCTCTTTCTTTTATAGTGTTCGAGTCTTTTTTTTTATTGACATGAGGAAAAAGGAGCGCAGTGGAAGTTATGAGAATGCTGTGTGTGGTGTATGTGTGTGGGTGTGTGTGTGTGTGTGTGTGTGTGGGTGTTGTGTTGTGGGGTGTGTGTGGGTATGTGTATGCTTGTGTGTGTTTTTTTTTCTGTTCCACTTGCTAATTTTTTCCCCTGTTTCAACACGCCCAGGTTTTTTAAAATGGTCTCCCCTAAATTCCCAGCTTTTTTCTGCTGTTTTCTGGCTTTTTTACTTTCCCCACTTGATTCAGTTTTTTCTGATTCGGGAAAATTTCTGGCCCCGGCCCATTTTGAAGGGAAAAATAAAATCTATATGTTTAAAAGAAAATTAATCCCGGGAAAAGGGGCGAAAACCCATGTTCCAAATCTTTTAAGTTAGATCCCCACCCTTAGGACTCTAATGACTTTTTTAAAAACTGGATCTTGCGTTAAATCATACGTAAGACTTGTTCGAATCAATGGGAGAAAATCACTGACTAGTTTAGTGTACAAATAAGAACCTTTTTGCCCCACATTTTTTCACCATTTTTGGACCCCCAGCTGCGCTTCATCCCTGTTATAATATTTATAATGTTTTGGGGACGACACTGTTAAATTTCTGTTCTATGCTAAATTTCATTTCCGAGGAACTTTTTGTTTTCCCCCATGCTGCCAAAAATAAGCTTTCCTTTTTGGGCAAAATGGGCTTGACACAACTTGGCATTTATTAATTTCGGGAAAAGGGTTTTTGGGCCCACTTTGTAGCTGAAAGTAGTTCACCTGTTCATGTTTTTTTTAAAATTTAAAAATTTTTTATTTTTTAAAAAAGAGCACCGAAAAAAACTATTCCCAAACCCTTGGGTATACCATTCTCCCTGTTATTGGGGGGGCCTAATTTGTAGGATACTCAATGCTTGGTAAAAGCCTTTTAAATAATTAAACCGGGCAGATTTTGGCAAACTAGATTTTTGGGGGATTCAGCAAAGAATTCCCTATCATTCCCAGTTTGGGTTCCCACAAAATTTTCTATTTAAAGCAAGGAATAATTCCAGACAGTAAAAAAATATGTAAATAAAAAATACATTTAAAAAAAAAATGGTTTTCCACCTAAAAAAGGAAAAGGTGGCGCGTGGTGAATGCGTTTGCTTTTAGCGGAATAATTTCGCGTTTAGAAAACTGGGGGTTGCGGCGAGAGAAAAAGACATAACAAAGCTAGGGGAAAGGGCAACTAGCAGCTCACAAGGGACGCCTATAAAAACAGAGACTTGACCCTTTAGATTTTTTTAATGACACACTGAAAAAAACGGGGGCCATGCAGCTTAAAATTTTAAAAATGTTGCCCAAAGGGAAATAAAAGAATATTATCTAGTAACGGGAAAACCCCGGTTTTTCAGACATTGCCCCCCCCAAAAATTCAGTGACTTTTATAAACCATCGGGAAAAAAAAAAGATGCAAAAAAAATCGCGTTTATTCCCTTTTTGGTAGGGACCCCCCTGTATTTGGTTGCCAAAATTTGGGCGAAAAAAAAAATGAACAAAATCTTTTATTCCCCCAAAAGGATATTGGAAGGGTTTTCACAGCAATACAAAAGCAACCCAAAAGGGGCAGGATTTCCAGTGAACAAACACAAAAAAATGGTTATCAAAACAAGCGATTTGGCAAATTTTTTTACCTGCCCCCAAACAAAAACAGAGGGCCGCACTTTGTGAATACAATACCGGGAAAGACACCCCTCAAATGGATCTTCTATATTTAACCCCCTGATAGGAAATTTGACGAAAAAAATTTTTAAATAAGCACTTAAGTCCTTGAATAGCTTCAAAGTTTCAAAGATGCGGAACCCCTTTAAAACAAAAGAGTGCTTTGGGGGTTGCTGTTGCCAAAACAACTGATTTACCAACGAGGCCCCTTTTAAAATTTTCCTCCCCATGATTCAAGTCGATGAAGGGAAAAAAATTTAAAGGCCCAAATGAATCAATTATTGTTGAAAAAAAAAGAGTTTCCATCAAAAAAGGCATTCCAGGAGGCACGATCACAGGCTTTTGTTGAAAACTTAACAAAAAAGTTAGCTGAAAAGGGCTTTTTTCCCACCCCGTAAACAAGAGAGCTTATTGACAATTTCGCACACAAATGGGTTAGAAGACTGCCCCCAGTTTTTTTCGCGCAAGAATAATGAAGAAATTTTAAAAACCCTTAAAAACCCGTAAAAACAATCAAAAAAAAAAAACAATAAATGTTGTTTAAGGGGAGCCTTTATCCGGCAAAAATATTACCATTTTTGGGTTTTAAAGTAAGGTACCTTTATTTACCGGGGGGGGGCAGAAGGGGGCACTCCCCATCAGGGCAAAAAATCCCGTTTGGGTGTTGGCCCGTACGAAATAAAAAGAATTGTAAAAAAGAACCGCCCCTGTATTATTTACAGAAACTGACACAACAAAACAACCCGCCCCCAAAGATCTTTTGTGAAAGAAAAACTGCAGAAAAATTCCCCCCCGACACAGTTTTCCCCTTTTTTAAATTTAAATTTTCTTAAAAATATTTGAGTTTTTTAAAAAGGAAGCTCAGAAGGAAGTGCAGAACGAAACAAGAATGGTTAAAAGGGAAAAGACCTTGAAAATGATAAAGGGAATCATTTTATGGGGGTGTAATGCCTTTTAAAGGGAAAAAATTTTTTTGGGGGTTAATCCCAAAGGGAAAGCTAAATCATCCCCGAAACGGCCCTAAAAAAAAACTCAAACCCCCCCCAAAATTTGGGGAAAAAAATTTTCCCTTTAAATAATAAAAAAAAATTCGAACCCCGTTTAAGCAAAAATGAGAAAAGATTTAAATGAATTGGAATTTAAGGAATTTATTGATTTTATAATAAAAGTTGATGAAAAATATAAAACCCCCCGTTTTATGCGGTCCTCCCGTTTCCCATTGGGATATGAAAAAATTGGATTTAACAAACAAAGGTTTTTTGTTTGCCCCCTATCTAATTTATTCTTTTTTACAAATGTTGTGTTTATCCATTTTAGATTTGATCGTAGTTTTAAAGTTGTCATGATGAAAAGTCCCTTTTTGCCCCAAAAAATGCTTCTTTGTAGTTTTTCCTTGGGGATATGTTTGACCCGGGACAAAGCTGCGGGATAATTCCCTTTTTTTTTTCTTAATGATTTTCTCCGGCCGAAATATGTACATTTTCGATCTTAAACCCCCCAAAATCCTTGACACCTTTCCAGAAAAATTCATCCTTCATCTTTCCTAAAAACCCTTTTTAATTAGTAATTGAATGCAAAGGCGAATCTTTAGGATAATCAGATGTATCATACCATCCCGCATGTCCTTTAGCCACTTCTAATTCCATGTCTTTATAGATGTCTTCAGTAGGAATATCTATAACAAAACTGTCTGTATCTGTGTAAAGTACTCTGGACTCAGGATACGAGGGCTTAAAGTAGTCATAAAGAAACTCTAACATCAAAAGCTTTGATAATTCTAAAACAGTAAACCCAATAAATACAGGTTTGTCTAATTTGACTTTCTTTTTTTTTCATCATTATATACCAAAAAGCTGGTCATGAAATCTTTTAAAGTCCTGATAATTAGGTTTTAAAGTTAGCTTAATTGCTTCGTTCTCTTTGGTGACCAATCTGACATCTTTACGCTTATGCGGATTCTCCATAGTCTTTCCAAAACAGCTGTTGTTCATCAACTTGAAAAAGTCTTTTTCTGAAGCATCTGTGGATTTAGTTCTGAGATCAGTGTTCTTCATGATGTATGGTTTCATGAACTGTTCTTGATCGAAAGCAATTATGCGATGAACTGCTGTCAACTTCAAACCATGTCTTAAATAAAATTGTAGAAGCCTGTAATGACAGACATAATTTTTTTTGCCCCGTAGATTGGGCACAAGTTTAGGCGGCTCTCTCGGATTCGTCTCTAGACTTTCTGCTGCTAATGGATAGTCATTATGCAGGTCATGGAGTTCATGAGGATATTCTAAGTCAACTTCTAGAATGTATCCACGCTGTTGATCAGGCGCCAAACTGTTCAACCACTTTAATGCTCTTTGAATATTTTTCGGATTGTCTTCTGTGTACATTTTAAAGTTGCGTAATGGAAGCGATTGCGCCATTGCCCATCCATACAGATTGTTTGCATCTAAATACATGAGATAGTTAGACCTTTTACTTGGATCATAGTCGTCCAAGTATTTGTTGTTTGCTTTACAGTAATGATGCGACGCCATACTAATTCCCCCACGCAATCCGTTTTCAATCATCTGAATCATTGGTAAATCTGACAATAAATCAATCTGTACTCCAGTAAACTTTAAGAAAGCGTCCCAACTCATCCCGGGCGCAGAAATGTAATGCGCGGGATCCAGGCTATAATGTTTCATGCAGGTCTTTCTATAATTTTCAAAAATATCCGCCAACAAACATGTATCAGCCATTAAGTAGGAGTCATGATAGTCTCCCATCGTTTTACACTCTAACTTTTGCCACGCATCTTGAGCATGCTGGTAATCTGAATCACTGATGTCCTTTCCTCTAAGACTAGAAAAGAACGCGCCTTAGGCGGAAGTGTATCTTCGTCAAACCTTCCCAACTGTTCATTGTACTCAAAAGGGGTTTAAACGCCCTTTCAAAACGAGATTTGGGGTCAAAATTTTCTTCCGTTATTGGGCAGGACTTTAAGGACATAGCCAGCGACTCTAATGAACCCATCAGTGCTGCATAGAGTCATAAAAAGACATGTTATTTAAGTGAAACACATGTACTTTTCTGATGACTGTGCAATTGCATGACACCCTGAAGGCGTTGGTTACTGCTTGCAATAAAAAATGAAGTCGTAACCTCGCAAGTTATGAAGAAGATGGGCAGCTTCCATGTCTTTGGTTCAAACTTTAGTTGAAGATTGCATTTGTTGTGCGCAGCTCCTCTGAACTTCCGCTAATGTGATCATGGTCTCTTACTGTTGGATTCGCTGCGTCTGATAAGAGGCCCCAAACCACAAATCCAACAGTGAGTGGCTGAGGCATACTGTTGTTGGTCTTCTGGCGCCATCATGATTTTAGAAAAAATTCAGATTATAGAACAATCATTACGCACTTGCTGCAAAGCGTTCTAAGAAGTATTCTGCAGCATTAGGCCCTATTAATTCTGGCTTTGAATGAGCTCCATCCGACCTAACAATAATGAAGGCAAATGAACAAATCGATGATTACTCACTATGGGCTGTTTAGGAAGTCTCTGGGGGTTGGGCCTTCATAAGGAACAATAAGCGATTCGAAGTCTGCTAAACAATGTATGGACTTGTTTGCAGTTTTTTCCAGTTCTTAAAACAAAATTTTGATCCGGGTGGGGCTAATTAGTTCTGTATTACAGTCAACTGGGCCGATACAATGTTCTTATGTCCCAAACGCGGCTGGAACGGATGGGATTCTTGTTAAAAAATTTTCTACAGAATTCTTGTTTATGCCCCAAATTTTTTAAGTATGGGCCAATAATCTACTCATTGTGCATATCAATGTGTAATGCGGCACCCCGCTGGTGAAAACATTAGTAGTAAGTCAACATGATTTTTGTCTGGATCACCTATTTGACTGTTCTTGGACACTCTGATGGGGTGTAGATTTGTTTTCCTCCCATGTGTGATATAAAAAGTTATTGGTTTGTTTTGTTCTCAAACTGATCAAATTTTGGGCTACGCTAACAGGGAAAAGGGTATTCTACTAAAGTTAAGATCATTGATGTAGGCGATAGTTAGATACTCTCCTGCGTTTTTGCGGGCGTGATGCAGCCTTTCGAGAACACACCACATGAAACATTTGTTGTCCCGTATTCTTTATGTTTAAAAAACTGCTTTTTTTGCAACTAATGCTGGAGGTAGTGGAATGTAAGCCTTACCAACAATCGGCGCATACTTAGCCTGTTTTAATCTAATCTCTAAGACTTCGCCCTCTGACCAACCAGAGCCTCTCATTTTGGCTTCTTCAGCGGCCACATCAAACTGTGTAAGCAGTTCGTCTGCCCAACCGGGTGTTAAGTCATATGAGAAAGAATAGTCTGTTGTTTAGTCGAGACCCAGACTTCTAGGTTTTCTTCATTTATTGTTACATAGTCGATTAAAACAGCTAACATTACTTTAACTGGGGGGTCTATTGTTAGTTTACCTGGAACTTGAGAAATAGCATGAGCAACACTTGCCCGTACGCTTGCTGGATCAATGACTTCTAAATCAATATCATTCAGTGCTCTTGATAAATTTTCTTGCATTGCTTCAAAAAATTCGTCTTGTCCTTCATATATCTTAGCCATGTTGAGTCTCTTTTCTAACTCAAAATATTTATTTAAATTAAAAAAAAATACTTAATCAGAATCAATATCACGGTCTTTTTGTGCTTGGACTCATAAACTAAAGTATAAACACCTTTTAGTGTTGTTAATGTGAGCTGTTTAGAACAGAGTTTAATGTTTCGTTTACTTTTTTAAGCATTCCTTTTTTTCTGCTCGGGGTCTGGCTGTTGAGAAAAACTTGTCCCCGCCTTTCTTTGAAGATCAAACTTTTGTCTTTTGTAGTCATCAAAATCGGCCTGTAAACGATTAAATTCTTCATCCGTGATGTTTGAGTCAACTAGTGCTTTATTTATTGTCAGTTTGAACGAACTAAGTTTAGCTGTTATTAGTTGAACCATAGCTGTGTGCTTTTGGAGTTTAGTTTTTATTTTTTTGCTAGCAGCACCTACAGCTAATGAACACAGGCCGAGAGCTAAAGACAAACCGCCTAGAGGTAAAGCTGCGGGCGCACCTATGCCCGTTGCTAAGAGACCAACACTCGTTTCCTGCTGATAGAGCGCTTATAGTCGATGTTCCAGTATTAACATATGTAACAGCATTAAAGGCAGCAGAATACCTTCGTTTGGTTTTGCTGTATTTTGAAAGGTCCTGCTCTAGTTTTTGTTTGCATTTGTGTAATGTTTGTTAATCTGAAGGTTTTTATGCTAGGGTTTTCTACTATCTCTTCTCTTGGCATCTCCGGTGCTGTAGGCACATTTGGATAAACCTGAACAGACATGCTTTTTTATAAAATGAAAAATAATTTAGTATAGTACATATTGTAATCTGCTATCCCCAATATTCAGCTGCGCATCATATAATAAAAACAAATGTACATTAAGCGGTTTATCGGCTTCTTCTTCTTTATCAATTTGAATGTTTATTACGTCTCTCACTTTTCTCCCCTTCCATATAACTGATTATCCTCTGTTGACCTTAGGTCAATCCATAAACCGTATTTTGTTGTTAAATAATCATCAAGCCTAACATTGTGAAGATGTAAATCTTTAGACACTAGTCTCTTTTTGGATTTCTACCCCTCCCACCCCAAACAATTTTCTTATTTCGTCAAAATGAGATAAGGTCTAAGCCCGCTAGCGTAGATTTGGTTAGGACTACCGTCAATTGAAACTTTGGGCACTTTCGTTATTTTAGGATTAAAAAACTTTTCACTTGCTCTTTTGAACGTTCTTCATCTTCACACAGCAAAAAAAATACCTTTAAGCGAATTGATAGACGCTAAAACTAAATTCCTTTAAGTTCTGCCCTGCTTCTGGATATGTTGCATGATGAATCACTCTTTCGTAATATATTGCAATTTTGACTGATATTGACTCTCAATCACCCCTGCTAATTTGGGGTTTTGCTAACAACGTCAAACCTAACGAATGTCAGAAATGCTGTACTTTGCTTCGGTGTCTGATGTTTTTGATAACACTTTGTATTCGTAAAAGTTAGTTCATATGACAATCTGTCTTTTAATGCACCTTAAAAGTATGGTGCATGCGCTTTTAACAACTCAAAATCTAAGGGAATGGAAAAGCGATTTCTGTACCAAAATTTACAGCTACATACTTTTGCCGTCTTTAATATTGCGGCACCTATCATTTTTTGAGCGCTTCTTCATTTTCGATTCCTTGAAACCAAGATCACCCTTTCATTCCCGGTTAGCCATAGATCAAATAGGTTAAAAATATGTCTGCATTGTGTAAAAGAAATATTTCTTGCCCCTCAAGTTTTATAGAAATTTTCTTAACGATTGCCCGCCCCAGATTCTGTACAACTGTCCTGTTTGGCTGTTGTTAAAGCGAGTTCTATTTTGAAAGTAAGACGTGCAGAGCCTGGCACAATCACTTCATCCGCTCCTGGGTCTGGAAATTTGACAGTAAGAATTTGATCCGCATCAATAGTAGATGGTTTATTTGGAACAGTAATATCCGCTTATTTCCTTTCACGCCAAGGGTTCTTTCAGCTTTCTATACGGGTCAAAAATCGAGCCATGTGCTTGCGGCATTTTTATAAACAAAATAAAAAGTTAATTATTTAAAACATGGCAGAATTGAAGCTGAAGAAGATTATGATGTTTTTGACCCGGGAGACGACATGAGTGAAATGTTTCCTTTGACACAGCATCGCTCAGCGCTCTCATTGCGGCGTAATTAACAGAAAGTAAGGCCAAATCATTGTACCAAAGTTAGGTCAAGAACCTCCCAAAATTTATAGACCCTAATGATTTGAATTAAAAAATGACCATTTGTTTGTGAAAAACGATAAAGGGAGAACTTGTTCAGCTTACAACAAAAAAAGACCCATCAAAGTTTTTAAGCCGGGGGTTCAATTAGAAATAGACTCCCTGCAAAGCGTACAAATCGCCTTGGCATTGCTAGACCAAAATAAATAGGGATGCAGTTGCTAAACCTTAAAAACACAACTGAAAAGAACTCCCACAGATAACCAAATGCAAAACATGGAATTAAAGAATTAAATCAATCAGCAGGTGAATTAATAAATGTAATAGAAGCAGAAACCAGTTTTTCAGAAGAAACAGCATTAAAGACTATAAAAACGACTCACCGCAAACCCATGCGAGAAATAGCGGCCCCTTGATCGTGCTTTGAGAAGCATCAGAGGCGAATTAACAAACAATTTAGCAAAACTAGGTGAACTAGATGAGCATATAAAAAGAGAAAAAAAAACTCGCTGAGACTGACGACCGCATCGTGGGGCGTGAGATTAAAGAAAAATAGCCCAAAGACTAAAAGATCTTGAACAAGAAAGATCAGCAAGACTAGAAGTGCTGACTACTAACCGAGACCAATTAAAGAACCAAGTGAATAGAATAAGAGAAACTATCCGAAAAATTTATATGAAGACAAAACACAGCAAACAATACGAACACTGTTTAGAGAGCAAGGATCACATTAGTAAGCGTTATAACAACCTAGGGTTTGCAATAAGTACACTGGGGATGGCATTACAGGGGAGCGGTGGTCAAAGTTCAGTGCCCCCGCCGCCATCGCCTCCATCACCGCCTGATAAATCATGGTAAAAAAACAGCTTGATCATCTTGCAAGTTTATTAAAAAAAAATTTGCTGGGAAAGCATAGACTCTTTACCAGGAATATTAGGGGTATTGTTAGCTGGCTTTGTCTACTGCAAGCAAAGTAGTGGCTTTATGGCCGAGCACTTATGGACATAAGTTCTCTTAATAGTTGGGTTAATTTTTAGTAAGATAAAGACCAAGTAATCCTAGGCCAGTTAATCCAAGAACAACGCTGTCTTTTCATATTCATGGTCATCGCGAACAGAGTCTGCGAGCTTTGCGAGTCTTTAATGACTTTGGGGTTGGACTCGGAATTGGATACTTAATTCTTGGGTGTTTTTACTGCTTGAATATTACCCGGCCCAGAATTTAATGTCATTTTCCCAACCTTCGTTCATTGCCTGCTATAAGAATTTCATTATTATAGTTTATTATTATTCCTACCTTGGGGTCGAGGTCAAAGGCACATGTATAAACCAGTGCCAACAGCAAAGTCTACTTTCGATCTTGCGTATTGTAAAACATTTTGGTACTTTTAAATACTTGAAGGTAAATCAAATGTAGAATTAATGGCGTCCTCTAAATTTGCTAAGTATTGTTTTTTGCGCGTCAAGCCATAGAAGGATCATTTATGCTTGATCTGCCCGTGCTTGCGACCTAGCAACACCAAACGTAATACGAATAGAGTCGTTTATCGTTTTATTCCCGCCCTAGTTAGGCCCTTAGAAGTGTCTAAATAAATGTTGTCCATGCTGTTTTATGCTCTTGCTGTAGGGACCCGGGCTCAACAGTTGGCCAAAAAAGAAAGATTTGAAAGGAGGATGCCAGTCCTAGTTATACTTTCTGTGCGTGCCCCGAAAATAAAGGTCGCCTAGGCCATGATTATGATCCAACTTTTGTCTAAAGCCTGTCCTGATGTTAATATTGAATTCGTTACAGATCCTTTTAAAAGCCTTCATGTCTATTATGTTGCTGGGGTGGATTAAACGGTTTGTCATTTGGCAATGGGGCTTGCAATTCATCAAAATACGTCTAAAAGGGGTAATAGAAAAAGAAATCTGTACACTGACCTCAAACCCAAAAGGGTCATGGTGATTTAAATGATCAGCATACACACTCCACACCCCTTGATGCGCAAAACACAGCAAAGTTTAACTGGTTCGATAAAACTGCATCGGATGACTAAACCACGCTTTCTTGATGTGGTCGTTTTCAATAGGGGGTTAAGATAGCCTTCAAAGGAGTACTCACCTTTTATGAAAGAGGCAGTCTGGGTCACAGCAATGTCAAGAGTATCAGTTGCTATATTTTTAAGATTGTAGTGCGGCCCAACAGAATATTTTGCACCAGTATATTTGAATGCACTCATTTTTATTTCGTTTAAAAAATGTTTGTAACAATAACAACCCAAGACCGTCCTTCGTTTTTAGAACATGCTATTGATAACAATTGCGGAGCCAAAATGGTTGCGCTTCATGAAATATTTTACAAAGTTGTATGGTTTTAATATAAGTGAATCGAAGAAGAATAATAAGATTCAAAAAATTAACAAACAGGGGCCAAAGTTAGCGAGTTAACAATACCTGATGGTTATTACGGGTTTTGCTCACTAAAAGAAGCAATGAGTAACTTCGACATTACTCTCAAACTTAACAATGCAAATCTAAAAACAATGTTAACATTCAAGCCTGAAGAAGAAGTAGGTTACTATTTTGATAAAGAGCTAGCTAAAATGTTAGGCTTTACAGCTAACAATTATAGATTTAGAGTTACACCAGCCAAAACTACTTATGAGGGGGAAAGTCCGCTCGATCTTGCATTACATTCATTACTCTATGTTCATTTGGATGAGCTGAGCACTGATGAAAACTTATATGACGGAAGGCCCTCAACTGTTTTAAGAGCTCTTCCATCAGGGAAAGCTGCATATTGCGATTATGAAATTATACAATTCCCTAATTTACAGTTTAAAAGATTAGTTTGTGGGAGGGTTAGATCATTTAATATAAAAATTGCAGACAAAACAGGGAAACTCGTGAAATGTGATAACCTGCACATTGTTTTGGAAATAAAATAATACGTTTACTAAAAAATAATGTCGCGTGGGCCAGAAGAACCGGAGTTACATTAGCGCCTGTGAGGTGTATAACTTTAGAATTAAAAGACCTTGCAGACGTAGCAGACTTTGAACAGAACGGTGAGATAGGCGCTTTGTATGGTTTTGAGTACACTAAAGATGGTGATTATAAACGCAAAGAGGTTGGCGACAGCAAAAAGTTTCCTAAACTAGAACAACTGCGCAATCTAGAAGCAAATAATGTTGGCGAGTATGAATATAAAATAGTTCGAAAACCTGACCTTAAATGGCATTTAGAACCATATTTAGAATGGGAAATAAAATTTGAATTCATAAGCCCATTTACATTTTTTGGCCGCCAAAAAAGTTTCAGAAAAGCATTCAACTCTGGCCCTTTACATGTAAGTCTTATGCCAGATGACAATAGTCGGAAAGAGATTGAAATAAAAGCCGTATGGGAAAAAACAGTACATCCTCCACAGAAGAAAACGGTTTTAAAAGATGCTTCTACAAAAATTACAGTTCATGCCGCAAATGAAATTAGGGGACGCGTTCACAATAATATTTGAAATTTCTGTCTTAAAAGATGTAAAGAGGGATGGGGTTGTGGCGTCAGTGACGTCCTTTTTAAAGGAATTCTAATTAGCTGGCAAAACTTAGACGTTGACAGTCTTAAAGTTACTGTTGTCATTCTTCACAATGGCGAGGATATTAAGGTCATAACAACAAGCAACAAAATCAATATTAGTCTAAATAGAAACAATCTTACAGCACTGAATTGATTAATCTTACACATTTAGACCTTATAGGATTTATTATACTGAACAAGTTTTTAACAGAGGGCATGATAAAAACAATAACCGATTAGATTAAGTTCTGTTATAAAACTATGGAGCAGTTAAACTTTATGACAAAAACTCCTCATTGCTCATTGATTTGTGGGCAGACTGGTTGTGGAAAAACAATATTTGTCCTAGACCTATTACAAACAGTTTATCGCTATAATTTTAATCATATTGTGGTTTTCTGTCCAACGCTTAAATGGAACAAAGCATATCATGATAGAAGGTTTATATGGACAGATGATGACATATATTTAGTTGATCCTAGCAATAAACTGAGTGAGTGTTTAGAACAGTTTTATAGACTGTTTGAAGGAACGCAAACACTATTTATTATAGATGACTGTTCGGCAGAAAGAGACATAGTTAAAAAGAGAAACACTTTGTCAAAACTAGCTTTCAGCGGAAGGCATGCTAGGATAAGTGTGTGGATTTTATGCCAAAAATATAACTCAGTTTTAAAAGACTTTAGAGAACAGTTAAAGACTGTAGTGTTATTTCACATGAAAGACAGAGACTCATTTGAAGAATGTTTGCGTGAAAATGATGTTATTGAAAACGACCAGAAAAACACAGGATTAAGCAAAAACTGAAATCTGAAAAGTTTAGTAAATTAGTATTTGAAAACGGATAACCCTACACAGTATGTTTGTTTGTAGGGTCGTTATTTTTTGGTTACTTGTCAGAGAACAGGAATAGGCGGCTTTTAGGCCACTTTCGCCCAAAAACGCTGTGGAGGAGCAAGTGAGCCAGAATCGGTGTTTTCCTGTTCTCTATTATAGTTCTTACATCTCCTCTCCTCTCTCTCTCTCTCTCTCCTCTCTCTCTCTCCTCTCTCTCTCTCTCCTCTCTCTCTCTCTCTCTCTCTCTCTCTCTCTCTCTCTTTGCCCTTCATTTTGACCTGTAGTGCCCACACCACATCTACCTTCGTCCTCTGTCTGTCTGTCTGTCTGTCTGTCTGTCTCTCTCTGTCTGTCTGTCTGTCTGTCTGTCTGTCTGTCTGTCTGTCTGTCTGTCTGTCTGTCTGTCTGTCTGTCTCTCTCTCTCCTCTCCTCTCTCTCTCTCTCTCTCTCCTCTCTCTCTCTCTCTCTCTCTCTCCTTTACACCCCTCGCCTCTTCTCCTCTCTCATGTGAAACAATTATCCCTTGTGAGGGAATCACACTGTCATTCGAAAATATGAACTACGCATTTAAAAAATATGAACTAAGCATTTAAAAATATGAACTAAGCATTTACAAATATGAACTAAGTATTTAAAAATATGAACTAAGCATTTAAAAAATATGAACTAAGCATTTAAAAAGCATGAACTAAGCATTTAAAAAGTATGAACTAAGCATTTAAAAAAATATGAACTAAGCATTTAAAAGTGAAGTAAATACATTTTCTTTTTTGCTTTCTGACTGCTTTTCCGCGTGATAAGTTCATAATTCTTTTTGAAAAAATAAAATGATTTACTGCCACAAGGATGTGTTAGTCATGTATCCAAGTCGAGTGTAAACACAAAAGGAAACTGGAAGAATAATTATGTGATGTGGTTTCAAAATGTCACTTGTTGGTCTGATTTGATGTAACTGAATGATCCATCATGACAGCAAACCCGTTATGTCATTGCTCCGCTAATTTAGGGGGGAAAATTCTTTTATTGTTTAAGCAAAAATATAACAGACAGTAGAATATATCCTATATATCCTATTGTATAATTTTGAAGCCACAACACGGGTCTTTGTGTGACATTCAGATGCCCTCCCTGGGAATAGCATGGCGCGATAGGACAGAGCCAGTGTCTTTCTTTTTGTTCACTCTACGTATACGTTTTGTGTGATCTCCATGGCGAACTTCTCTACAAAATTGTGTCATCTGCAATCCATATGTTGACGTGGGTTCTCTTGCATGCGGTAATTGCAGTCTGAGCAGGAAATCTCGATTTCTCGTCAGATGATGCATAAAATCATGTAGTTATCTGCTCCGTGTCTTACATTGTTTTATTAAACGACTCAGAGTTTAATGCCCTACACTTTCATTCCCATTTTAGTTCTCACACACACTGCCACCCCCCCCCCTCCCAACTCTCCTCCTGATTTGTGTAACATCTTTGCCAATTCATTATTATAATGATGGAGGAATTGTTAGCCTGCATTTGCCCCCCCCCCCCCCCCCTCCTCCCACCAAATTGTTCAACGGTTCTGAGTTTATTCAGAAACCGCTCAATATTCTGTGACTATTGTTCAATGATGACTTCTTGCCGTTCTAACTTATACCTTTAAAAGTGAAATATATCACAAAATTACTGTTTCTTTTTCTGTGTTATTGGAGGAAGTGCATTTTATCAAAGTTATCTCTTGTGTGTATGGTGATTATCTCCTTCAATCTTTAAAAAACCCATACAATTACCGTGTTCACTGTTACATTTGTTTAAAAATACACGCCTTTATTCCTGAGTGTTCTGACTGCCAGATTCCATTGATATCGTTAACTAACAGTTAGTAGAGAACCATGCTAGTGGCAAATGTTGGAATCTTCAGAAGGGAATATGATTTTCCTGAACATTATGCAGAGGAAGAAACTGAAAAAGGCAGCAGCGTTCCTGAATGCCAGGCACAGTACATACCAATAACACAACACACAGTGACTGAATGCCAGGCACAGTACATACCAATAACACAACACACAGTGACTGAATGCCAGGCACAGTACATACCAATAACACAACACACAGTGACTGAATGCCAGGCACAGTACATACCAATAACACAACACACAGTGACTGAATGCCAGGCACAGTACATACCAATAACACAACACACAGTGACTGAATGCCAGGCACAGTACATACCAATAACACAACACACAGTGACTGAATGCCAGGCACAGTACATACCAATAACACAACACACGGTGAGACGTAAGGCTTGTTTACTACACTCTACAGTACAGGTGAATTGTCAACAGATGTCTTCATCAGGGGCGACAAATGCACAAAACAGTACACCCCTGATCACATTCTCATGTTTGTTGCGATCAACGGACTATTGTTTCGTGCATTTCTATGACAGTTTTTTTTTTTACCTCCTTGTCGACGAAAATTATTTCAAAGTACAGTAATCAATGACAGTTCAATTCACTGACATCTGATAGAGTTGTGATCTGTATATTGACACTGAGAGAGAAAGTGAGCGCAGGTGGAAGAAATATATACATAATGTTCATATCTCTCTCTCTCTCTCTCTCTCTCTCTCCTCTCTCTCTCTCTCTCTCTCTCTCTCTCTCTCTCTCTCTCTCTCTCTCTCTGTGTGTGTGTGTGTGTGTGTGTGTGTGTGTGTGTGTGTTCCTTTGCTCCCCTCTTCTCATCTTCTCTCTCATGTGAAACAATAATCTGTGGTGGAGGTGTCATACTGTCATTCTAAAATAATAATAATAATAATAATAATAATAATAATAATAATAATAATAATAATAATAATAATAATAATAATAATGGTTTCTTATATATCGCTTAATCAAACGAATTTCTCTAAGCGCTTTACAAAGTCATACTACATTCACCCTTCTCATATACAATAGTACACCTTACACCCAGCTACAAATACTATTACTACAATAACAAACAAATCCTAATCCTACGAGTGTGACATTCACTTATTTTTTTAAGTATCACCACAAAAACGTAATCGTTTAACGTTCAGTCATATAACAAATACATGTAATAGAGAACATACACATACACTACATTTGAAAAGGCCCAGACGGCTATGAGTTAGGTTTTAACCCCCCCCCCCCCCCCCCCCCCCCCCCCCCCACACACACACAGCATTGACTAATTATGAGAAAGTAGATGGTTTTAAGTTTAGACTTGAAAGAAGGGATAGAATCTGAATGTCTGAGAGAGTCTGGCAGTCTGTTCCACGTCGCTGGAGCTTGAATACGAACTAAGCACTTCGTATTCAATGGAAGCAAGCATACGTTTTCCTCTGATTATTATTTTTTTTTTTGTAAACAAGTTCATGCCTTTTTTTTTTTTTTTAGAAAGAAAAAGATTCTATTTACTGCCCTGACAATGTTTTAGTTACGTTTTCGAGTCGTGCGGAAAAACGAGACTGGAAGAAAATGGGTCTAAAAGTGTGATTCTGTTGGTCTGATTAAATGTAACTGAATAATCCATCAGTTAAAGTGTGATTCTGTTGGTCTGATTAAATGTAACTGAATAATCCATCAGTTAAAGCAAATCCATTAATTTATTGTTCTCTTAATGTGAAAAAAAATCTATTGTCTAAGCACATCCATTAATTTATTGTTCTCTTAATGTGGAAAAAAAATATTATCCAAGTACATCCATTAATTTATTGTTCTCTTAATTTGGAAACAAAAAACAAAAAAACTATTATCTAAATACAGCTCTGTATGTGAAATACGGATTCCCTCCCTAGGAACATCACGCGCGACAGGGCAGAGCCCCCCCCCTATTTTCCCTCTCTATGTATGCATAAGGGTGCTCTTCAAGGTAAACGTTCCTAAAGAATTTGCCATAATTATGCAATCCATTTGTTGTCATGGGTTCTTCGGGTAATACATTGCTCAGAAAGAAATCTCGATTCCTCGTCAGATGATGCATGACATGTAGTAGTTTGATCTGTGTATATTATGTTGTTTTATTAAACGCTCTAAATCATCGCATCCGCTTTGGTTCTCTCACAGACCTGCCCCTCCCCCCGCCCCCCTTTCCCGTTCTCTCCTCATTTGTTTAACACCTCGTCCAAGCCCTTGTTATAGTGACGGAGGAATTGTTAGCCTGCATTTGTTCCCACCCCACACCCCACAACACACCCAACCCCGCCCCCGCGCTACCAATTTGTTCAACGGCTCTGTGTTTATGAACGAACTGCCCAGTATTATGTGACTGTTCTTCCATGATGGACTTCGTGCCGATCTAAATTACATCCTTAAAAGTGAAACGTGAAACAAATTTATCATTTCTTTTGTGTGTGCTGTTCGTGGAATTGCATTCAATCAGCATCAGCTTTTGCTTGTATTGCGATTATCTGATACAATATTAATTTAAAAAAAAAGTACTTGTCATTTCAATTCTTACATTTGTTTGATGATGTATGCCTTCATTCCTCAGTGTTCTGACTTTGCCAGGTTTCACATATGTAGTTGAATAGAGTTAGTGGACAAACATACTATTTGAAAATGTGAACACTCTTCACAAGGGTATCTGACAAACATACTATTTGAAAATGTGAACACTCTTCACAAGGGTATCTGACTTTTCTGGACATAGTGGAACACTCTTCACAAGGGTATCTGACTTTTCTGGACATAGTGGAAAACAAGAAACTGAAAGAGACAACAGAATTCCTTCGTGCAGAGTGGGAGTACATATAAATCAACACAGAACAAGGCGCGACGTGAGGGGGGGGGGGGGGGGGGGTGAGAGATAAAAGAAAAACAAACTTGCAGCAAGTTAAATCGTATTCCATATTTCATCGTCATGTGCCGGTAGAATAATCGACATGAAAATACAGCAACAACACGGTGCTGTCGTATTCAGACATTCTCCCAGAAGTCGGAGTGTGGCTACCTTGACGATGGGACCAAACACGGTCGAATTCGCACAAAATCCATGAATGGTGAGTGTCACAGTTCTAGCCAAGGAAGAAAGAAAAAAATCACAGCAAGCGACCACCAAACTGTTCATAACGACTGTGTCATGCCATTCCTATGCGATTCATAATGCTGTTGATGATACTGACGACGATGACGATGACGACGATGACGATGATGATGATGAATGTTATGTTAAACAAAAGGCAGCTTATCAATCATTGAACAGAAGAAAAAGTCTTGAGTACAACTATCACAAGATAAATATTTCTTAATAATCTGCCAAGGGTTTTATCTGGATTAGAATATCGGTAGGAAGAATATGATAAAGAAGCATGACATACCTTACTGTAGCATTTAAATAGAAATGAGAGCTAAAGAAAATAGATGTATGCAGAGAGAGAGAGAGAGAGAGAGAGAGAGAGAGAGAGAGAGAGAGACAGACAGACAGACAGACAGACAGACAGACAGACAGAAAGACAGAGAGTCTGCAAGACGAACAGAACATAAATTCCCCCTTTAAGTGACAGAGAAGACGCACGATGGCCTAAGGTTTCCTTTCGCCTTTTCAGAGCACGGGAGAGGCACATAAATTGTCCTAACAATGATCATGTTTCCATCATATCACCACCTTTACATTGCAAAATCCACATGTTTTCAACGTTTACGACACAGCCGATCATTGCGTTTTGAACAGATCAGTTTGTGCCCATAACATGCGGGTATTGGGCGCTGGCTACGTTATTGTGCGGCCAATGATCCTACGCTTTTTATATCTGTGTATAACATGACGGCTATTGTGATTTATAACCCCACAACGCCTCCCCCGAAACCATCAAATAGCGGTCACACCAATCGTTAAAACTCGTGAAGATTTTCAGTCATCAAGACATAAACCCACATCCCTCCCCCACTCCCCCTTTGAAAACATACCCTCCCCCCCCCCCCCCCCCCCCCCCCCGAGGTTTCACCCCTCCATATTTCACCTCGTCCAACTTCTCCCCCCTCGCCCTGGCTTGCGTCTTTTCTCCTCTCCCCACCAACCACCTTTCATAACACAAGAATAACTTTTCAGCCGAAAGGTGCGCGCCTATAACAAGTTTCTATAACCTTTGCACCCTTCATCTTCTCCCTCCTCAATCTCCCTCCCACCCCACACCCTCGCCTCTCTTTCTTTCTTCCTCTGCTTTCTCTCCGGTTGCCTTATGCAACACTCTCTTTCCTTTCCTAATGCTTTGGTCTCCCTCCTGCTCTTCCTCGCCCTGTACAATACCGCGCTCCTCCAACCCAGACAGCCACAGAGGGCCACGTCTGGTTGAAGTGTAAACCTGGCCAGACACATTGACTGTTCATGAAGCACAAACCAGACTCGGACAGAAGTGACACACGCTTTAGTAACTTACTGTGTGAGCCTGCGTCTCCTGAAACGTTTTAACTGCCCTCCCCCCCTCCCCCTGGGTTTTTTTTATCCGAATAGGGTGGAAGAGGGGGAGGACACATTTCAACAAAGACACAGAGTAGAAAGTGAGAGTTACATTTATCGTTTTGGTGAGGGAGAAGAGGAAGAGGAGGAGGAAAGGGGGTGGGGCTGGTGGGGGTGACTCTGACAAAGAACCAGTGGAAACTCTTGCCTTTGCTCCTCATCTCACTCCAAATGTTGGAATGATTGAAATGAGTAATTCAAATTTCACACGGAGAGGTGTAATCTGGCGACAAGGCAGAGTAGTTAGTTCATTCTGATTTGGAAAAAAACACACACACAAAAACAGAAGAGTTGAACACACCCAAATACTTTTATTAGAAATGAAAACCTGGTCGCAGATTGATACAGAAACACACATAACAATGGCAAAACAGGGAACCCTAAGAAACAGTAAAGAAAGGAAAAGAAATATGATCGTTCCTATTCCAAGAGGAAGTATACCCAGCAATATCCACTGAATAGCAGAGAAAAAAGTACTGCACTGTGTTTATCTCTGTCCTTTTAAATCAAAGCGAACGCTGGTACTTCACTGATTTGGAAGTATAAAGGACAGAATGTATAAAATTCAGACTGATCGTATATACCATATTTTGTTTACAACAGGACATTATGCTAAGCAATCCTTGTCATACAAAAATACATTTGAATCATAGCGAATGTTCCTTTGCATATTTGCATCGACAGATTCCCCATGGAAAGAGCAGCGGCTTTCAGTACTGACTCACCTACCGTCTAGAAGTAATGTACTGGTAGTTCCCTCTTTCCTGTACACTTTTTGACTTTGCCTGTTTTCATTTTATTTTTCTTTACTGTCGTCTACCACTTGTCTGCTTTTCATGACCAGTTTCCTGTTCTGTCTGTTCTGGAAACTCCTTGACTCTTTTTCTAGTTACACCTTAACGACATGCTGCCTTTCCTTTAGGTGTAGTCTGACGACCAGGCAGGGAACATTGCATACATGTCTAGGTTGGACGCTGACTGTCCGTTCTGTGGTATCTATTTCCTATATCCCTTTTGTGTGTGTTTTCTGTGCTGATTAAATGTTTTTAAGTAACTTTGATTTTTTTTTTCAAACTGTAACTTAAAATAGAAGTCCGAAAGTCAGACATTCAAGGCAATGGCTGATGCTCTTAGTACGGCATATTCTTAATCGCCGTAAGGATTTCACTGTTTTAGCCACCATGTCATTTACCCTGTGTGAATGCAATCTTTCTATGTTTGTTACTTTTTAAAGTATGACCCCTGTTTCCTTTTTCAAAATAAACCTTTTTATTTCTTCATATACTGACAGCTCTGAGAAGGCCCTGTGTTGCAGATGGTCTGTGATAATAAAGACTTATACAAAGACGGAAATGCTTTTGCCATCTCCACAGAGGATGGCTCATAAAAACATGAGTGTTAGGACTAGTCTAGAATGACAGTGACATGCTCGCACTAAAGATGTGCTGGACTATATGATCTGTATCTGCCACGACGGCCCAACAAAATTTCATAACTCTATCATCACAACATTGGAATCGTGTGGGGGAAGGAGGGAGAGGTAGAGATAAGAAGCAAAGAGGGGGAGGGGGGTCCTTTGACCTATGTTGTAGGCAATTAAGAGTACAGCTCTGCCACACAATACAGTTTCAGATGAAGCTGAAAATCCATAGGATCATGTTTATGAGGACACCTCACTATCACAGTCTCAGACCAAAGGGAAACAGCACCATCGTTAAATTGTCCTCAACTCCACCGGCTATCCAAAAAATCTACAATCCTGTCATCTTTCCTGCTCTGTGAACAAAATAACCTCATCTTCAACTTCTACCATCCCGGGGCGACAGACAGTGGGATAACCAACTATTGCAGGTTCGCATCAATGGGCCTTCAGTGAACATGTTGACCGACCTGTTTCAACAGGCGTTTGGGAAGAATGCTTCAAGGCAGGCGTCTTGATAAGGAGAGCTAAACACTGGTGAACTAAGAATACAAAAATAATGTGTTCAGCCTAGACCTACTGGTGAGTACTAACATGTGTTGTCCTTCCTTCCAAAACATGTCATTACTGGTGAGTACTAATATGTCCTTCCTTCCAAAACATGCCATTGTGGGAGTAAATGTTGGCAATTATGAGCAGAATTACGACAAGAAGTGTCAAACAGACTGCAGTGTTGCTGAAAAGAAGCTAGAATATAAATAAACACACACACACACACACACACACACACACACACACACACACACACACACACACACATCAAAGCAAGTTTTCTTTTCTTACACATGGCACGAAAAACAAACAATCCAACCATAAATAAACAAAGAAAGACAACTGCATCCTCTACAAACGTGTTTTCTTCCGACACCGATGTCATTAATTGTAGCATTGGCTGAATGTGTGAGTGCTGTTATCTCGTTGCCCCTTCACTGGGCATAATATAGTTGTGGTAGCAAATGTTATTACACAAAGCCGTGTTCAGGGTGGCCAGAGTGCACAGGTTCTTCTGACTGGCTGACGTATTATTTTTCTGAACGAATGACCCTCGTTTAGGAGACAACACATCTTCCGTAACAGGATGTCTATCCATTCGTTATTGTTTTCTTTGTTTAGTATTTCAAGAAAGGTATTTGTCATCTTTCGAATCATTCAATCAAAAATGGCACGGCACCCCCCACCTCCACCTCACCCCCACCCCCATCCCCCCTTTCGAGGCATGTTTGACTGAAGCTCGACCAGTTTTCTATTTAGAATGCGTGCAGACAATGTTTTGGGTTCTGGAAGTAAATGTATACACATGTATAGAGAGAGCCAACAGAACCTGTCTGCCCCTCCTTCTACGGTCCATGTCCCACTCCTGTCTACAGGCCTGCGGTCAGTTTGTATCACGGTCATCCTGTCTAGAGGCCTGCGGTCAGTTTGTATCCCAGTCATCCTGTCAACAGGCCTGCGGTTAGTTTGTATCCCAGTCATCCTGTCAACAGGCCTGCAGTCAGTTTGTATCCCAGTCACCCTGTCAACAGGCCTGCGGTCAGTTTGTATCCCAGTCATCCTGTCAACAGGCTGCGTCAGTTGTATCCCATCACCCGTCAACAGCCTGCGGTCAGTTGTATCTGTCATCCTGTCAACAGCCTGCGGTCAGTTTGTATCTGTCACCCTGTCTAAGGCCTGCGGTCATTTTATCTGTCACACTGTCTACAGGCCTGCGGTCATTGTATCTGTCACCCTGTCTATAGCCTGCGGTCAGTTTGTATCTGTCACCCTGTCTATAGGCCTGCGGTCAGTTTTGTATCTGTCACCCTGTCTACAGGCCTGTGGTCATTTGTATCCCAGTCATCCTGTCTAAGGCCTGCGGTCAGTTTGTATCTGTCACCCTGTCCTATAGGCCTGCGGTCATTTGTATCTGTCACCCTGTCTAAGCCTGCGGTCATTTGTATCGTCACCCTGTCTATAGCCTGCGGTCAGTTGTATCTGTCACCCTGTCTATAGGCCTGCGGTCAGTTTGTATCTGTCACCCTGTCTATAGGCCTGCGGTCAGTTTTGTATCTGTCACCCTGTCTACAGGCCTGTGGTCAGTTTGTATCCCAGTCACCCTGTCAACAGACCTGCGGTCAGTTTGTATCCCAGTCACCCTGTCAACAGACCTGCGGTCAGTTTGTATCCCAGTCACCCTGTCTACAGGCCTGTGATCAGTTTGTATCCCAGTCACCCTGTCTACAGGCCTGCGGTCAGCTTGTATCCCAGTCACCCTGTCTACAGGCCTGCAGTCAGTTTGTATCCCAGTCAGCCTGTCTACAGGCCTGTGATCAGTTTGTATCCCAGTCATCCTGTCACGGCCTGCGTCAGTTTGTATCCCAGTCATCCTGTCTACAGGCCTGTGATCAGTTTTGTATCCAGTCATCCTGTCTACAGGCCTGCGGTCAGTTTGTATCTGTCACCCTGTCAACAGGCCTGCGGTCAGTTTGTATCTGTCACCCTGTCAACAGGCCTGTGGATCAGTTTGTATCTGTCATCCTGTCTACAGGCCTGCGGTCAGTTTGAATCCCAGTCATCCTGTCTACAGGCCTGCGGTCATTTGTATCCCAGTCACCCTGTCAACAGGCCTGCGGTCATTTGTATCCCAGTCACCTGTCTACAGGCCTGTTGTCAGTTTGTATCCCAGTCATCCTGTCTACAGGCCTGTTGTCAGTTTGTATCCCAGTCACCCTGTCTACAGGCCTGCGGTCAGTTTGTATCTGTCACCCTGTCTACAGGCCTGTGGTCAGTTTGTATCCCAGTCACCCTGTCTACAGGCCGGGTGATCAGTTTATATCCCAGTCATCCTGTCTACAGGCCTGCGGTCAGTTTGTATCCCAGTCATCCTGTCAACAGGCCTGCGGTCAGTTTGTATCCCAGTCATCCTGTCTACAGGCCTGTGATCAGTTTGTATCCCAGTCATCCTGTCAACAGTCCTGCGGTCAGTTTGTATCTGTCACCCTGTCAACAGGCCTGCGGTCAGTTTGTATCAGTCACCCTGTCTACAGGCCTGCGGTCAGTTTGTATCCCAGTCATCCTGTCTACAGGCCTGCGGTCAGTTTGTATCCCAGTCATCCTGTCTACAGGCCTGCGGTCAGTTTGTATCTGTCATCCTGTTTACAGGCCTGCGGTCAGTTTGTATCCCAGTCACCCTGTCTACAGGCCTGTGGTCAGTTTGTATCCCAGTCATCCTGTCTACAGGCCTGCGGTCAGTTTGTATCCCAGTCACCCTGTCTACAGGCCTGCGGTCAGTTTGTATCCCAGTCACCCTGTCTACAGGCCTGCGGTCAGTTTGTATCCCAGTCATCCTGTCTACAGGCCTGCGTCAGTTTGTATCCCAGTCATGGGTCCATGTCCCACTCCCGTCTACAGGCCTGCGGTCAGTTTGTATCCCAGTCACCCTGTCTACAGGCCTGCAGTCAGTTTGAATCCCAGTCACCCTGTCTACAGGCCTGCGGTCAGTTTGTATCCCAGTACAGGCCTGCGGTCAGTTTGTATCCCCACCCTGTCTACAGACCTGCGGTCAGTTTGTATCCCAGTGACCCTTTCTACAGGCCTGCGGTCAGTTTGTATCCCAGTGACCCTGTCTACAGGCCTGCGGTCAGTTTGTATCCCAGTCACCCTGTCAACAGGCCTGCGGTCAGTTTGTATCCCAGTCACCCTGTCTACAGGCCTGCGGTCAGTTTGTATCCCAGTCACCCTGTCTACAGGCCTGCGGTCAGTTTGTATCCCAGTCACCCTGTCAACAGGCCTGTGGTCAGTTTGTATCCCAGTCATCCTGTCAACAGGCCTGTGGTCAGTTTGTATCCCAGTCACCCTGTCTACAGGCCTGCAGTCAGTTTGTATCCCAGTACAGGCCTGCGGTCAGTTTGTATCCCAGTCACCCTGTCAACAGGCCTGCGGTCAGTTTGTATCCCAGTCATCCTGTCTACAGGCCTGCGGTCAGTTTGTATCCCAGTCATCCTCTCTACAAGCCTGCGGTCAGTTTGTATCCCAGTACAGGCCTGCGGTCAGTTTGTATCCCAGTCATCCTGTCAACAGGCCTGCGGTCAGTTTGTATCCTATCCCCACCCTGTCTACAGACCTGCGGTCAGTTTGTATCCCAGTCATCCTGTCTACAGGCCTGCGGTCAGTTTGTATCCCAGTCATCCTGTCTACAGGCCTGCGGTCAGTTTGTATCCCAGTCATCCTGTCTACAGGCCTGCGGTCAGTTTGTATCCCAGTCACCCTGTCTACAGGCCTGCGGTCAGTTTGTATCCCACTCACCCTGTCTACAGGCCTGCGGTCAGTTTGTATCCCAGTCATCCTGTCTATAGGACTGCGGTCAGTTTGTATCCAGTCACCCTGTCTACAGGCCTGTGGTCAGTTTGTATCCCAGTCATCCTGTCTACAGGCCTGTGGTCAGTTTGTATCCCAGTCACCCTGTCTATAGGCCTGCGGTCAGTTTGTATCCCAGTACAGGCCTGCGGTCAGTTTGTATCCCAGTCACCCTGTCAACAGGCCTACGGTCAGTTTGTATCCCAGTCATCCTGTCTACAGGCCTGCGGTCAGTTTGTATCCCAGTCATCCTGTCTACAGGCCTGTGGTCAGTTTGTATCCCAGTCATCCTGTCTACAGGCCTGCGGTCAGTTTGTATCCCAGTCATCCTTTTTGGGAGAATCAAGGAGACTGTCACTGGATTGACGTGATGCTGATTTCCTTTTCATGGGAGAGCCAGGGTGTTTGCCACTGGATTGACGTGATGCTGATTTCCCATTCATGGGAGAGCGAGGGTGTTTGGAAGAGGAGGGCAGGGGGAGGGGTGCTAATTACGCTAAGCTTTACCACTAATCGATTTTCTCGGTGTGTTTGGAAGAGGTGGGTGGGGGGAGGGGTGCTAATTGAGCTAAGCTTTACCACTAAACGATTTTCACGGGTGTTGATCTGGCAAGGTACAAAACGAAAGTAAAATGAGAGTATAATTGATGGCTTCTAATCGTTGCAAGAATCTCCCTCTGTCCTCCTCACCCTCCCACTCTCCCCTATGTCTCGCTGCCACCATACCTCTACGCTTCCATTCTTAACACTTTATTTCTCAAACTCTGCCCCCCCCCCTTTTTATACTTTTACTGTCGCTCTTCTCTACGTCTATGAACACACACACACACACACACACACACACACACACACACACACACACACACACACACACACAAACACACACACACACACACACACACACACACACACACATATATATATATGCTGTCCAACATCAAGAAAAAACTCGGAAAACAAGTCGGACTGTACAGAGACGATGGCCTTGCTGCACTAACAAACAACCCAAGAACCATCGAAAACAAGAAGAAAGAACTATGCACAATCTTCCAAAACCACAACTTAAAGATCACCATTGAAGCAAACAAAAAGGTAGTGAACTACTTAGACATAACACTGGATCTCAACAACCATATGTATAAACCATACAAGAAACCCAACGATACACCTCTTTATGTACACACCAAAAGTAACCATCCACCATCTGTATTAAAGACCATACCCCATGGCATAAACAAGAGACTATCAAACCTGTCATGCAATGAGAGAGTGTTCAACAATGCAGCAGTGGAATACCAGGAGGCACTACAAACAAGTGGATACAATTACAAACTACAATACAACCCGGACAACAACACAAATAAAAGCAAGAAAAATAGGAAAAGAAAAATCATATGGTATAACCCCCCATACGACGGGAAACTCAAAACAAACATAGGGAAAGAATTCTTCAAAATCCTAGCAACTTCATTTCCAAAAGAGCACAAACTGTCCAAAATATTTAACAAAAACACTGTCAAACTATCGTACTCATGTATGCCCAACCTCAAAAA
>JAFLJL010014268.1:0-12500 GCA_018398815.1 Conus ventricosus | reverse complement strand
TTAGGTACTGATTCATTGTAACACAGTTTTCACATCAACAAAACTAAAGAACAGTCTCTCTGTTTAACAGGTAGGGGACATTTTAAACCAAAGCCCGAGCGTGTTTCCTTGCAATAAAAATCTTACTCGAGTTGAAAAAGTCTTTTTGTTTCAGAGAGGAGTACTTCACCTTATGGAGGGATAGAGATCATAAAAAAGACACACATACAGGCGCCCAGGGCCTGAAGACGGAATGACGCAATCTTAATCGAATTTTTTTTAAATCAGTCGCTCATGCAAAAATCCACACA
Organism: Conus ventricosus; assembly: GCA_018398815.1. Taxonomy (NCBI): domain Eukaryota; kingdom Metazoa; phylum Mollusca; class Gastropoda; order Neogastropoda; family Conidae; genus Conus; species Conus ventricosus. Next base: position 12,210 of record JAFLJL010014268.1, on the reverse strand, counting down.
AGATGAACTTCACAGCCTTAGCCAAAGAGAGAAGAAAGAACTGACGGGGTAGTGACAACAACGTTGTTGATGAAGAATCTGTCGCACCATCTTTATGCTATCTAAAATACTGCAGCAGCTGCTGCTGGTGCTGGTACTCGTGCTGGTGTTGCTGCTGCTGCTCCTGATGATGATGATGATGATGATGATGATGATTGCGAAAACTCCCGCGAAAACAATCCTTATACAGAATGAAAAAAGTGTCAGGTGTAACAATCACCTAGTAATTTTTTTTGCTTAGATCTGAAGTAGAGAAACATGACAGAAAATAGAAAATTGTGTGGTGTATTATTATATTACATAAACTTAAAAGGAGTGCTAAAGAGACATGTCTGAGAGATACACACACCGAGGAAATGAACAGAAATTAAATGGTTTATTTAAATATTTGCTGATGAAGGGGTTTATAACACATTCCGCTTTTCTAATGACTGACATGCCGACCGACTGACATACAGACATAAAGGGGAAGGGGGGGGGGGGGGGGGGGGCAGACTGAAAATGAGACAGGGAGAAAATCAGCAGATGAACAAACATGACTGCTTCTTCAACTGAATGAGAGCAAAATGTGCAATGGCCTAAGGTTTTTCTTTCTCTATTCTGAGCATACACGACGCCATAAATTCACAGAATAATGAATCATACTTCATAATATCACCACCCTTCGATGACAGACTCCACAACGTTTACGACACAGCCAATTATCATATTTCAACAGATCGGTTTGTGCCCCTAATGTGTGCATTGGACATTGGCTACGCTATTTTTTGTGGTCAATGATCCTGTCCATTTTCAAAATGTGTATAACATGCTGCCTAGTGTGATTGCTAGCACCGCGACGCCTCCCTAAACCAATGAAATAGCGATCACGGCCAGTCGTCCTGGCTCGTCAAATCTTTCACGACTTTCAGTCTAGAAGACATAAGACCTCCCCCCCCCTTCCCCCCTCTCAAACCCCCAAGCACCATCTCCTTGCAGACACCTCCCCCCCCCCCCCCCCCTCCTCCGTTTTTGCACATTCTTTCTTTCCCCCCCTTTCACTAACCCCCTCCCCTTTTCCTCCCCCCCCCTGCTCTCCTCACTATGAGAATTTTTCCCGCAAAAAGGCGCGTGCCCACAACAAGGAGTTTCTCCAACCTATGGACCCTTCACCTTTTCAACCCCTACTCACTCCCCTCTCACTTCCCTCTGCACCTTCTTTGACTTCTGTTCGCTTCGCTAATGCAAACTCCAGCATCCTGTCGCCTTTCCCGTACCTTTCCTCTCTCCCTCTTCTCCTTTTCTCCCTGTCACAATAAGCCCGCCCCTCCGGCCCACACTGTGACGGAAGGCCACGCCTGGCTGAACTGCTAACGTGCCCGAACACTTTGATGGCTTTCATGAAGCACGGCGACCTTTGTCAGAAGCGACACACGCTTTGATAACTTACTGCCTCGGCAATCTTTTGCCCAGAGTGGTTAACATTTTTAAACTTCTTTTTTTGGAGAGCGTGGGGTTGAGGGGGGATGGGTGAGGGGCTCATTACAACAAAGAAACAGAGAAGAAGCTGAGGGGACAGAAAGGAACTGTTTTCTTTCTTATTTTTCTTTTTTTGTGTGTGTTATTTTCTTTTTGCATTCAAGTGCATTTTTTGGTAGTGGTGGGGGGGGGGGGGAGGGGTTGGGAAAAGGGGGTGCAGGGGAGGGGGAGAGGAAGAGCAGAAGGAGAGAAGGGTGTCTTTGACAAAGGACGGAATACTTAGTGCAGACGCTTGCCTTTATTCGCCGTTTTTAAGATTTTGGTTTGATTAAAGAAATGATGTAAATTCCACTTGAAAAAAAAAACTTGTCAGTAACAGTTTTAAACACAAACAAAGAAAGGAAAACAGAACGTGAAGAAAATTATAAAAAGAATGTAAAACGACATTAGAAAAATCACTCACTTACACACACACACACACACACACACACACACACACACACACACACACACACACACACACACACACACACATGATCAACAAAACCTGCACACGTAGCTCTTCAACACAGTAGGAGACCAAACTAGACCTTCAGAGCATTGTCAAAATGTGTTCATTTCTGTTGGTTCAAAGCGCAGTCTTTAATACTGTGGATTGCCAACCCTCAGAGCCTAAATTACCTCACCTTCTGCTTTCTCATCCATTCCATGTCAGTGCTTGTCGTGACTGTGTGTCCCAGCCCTCCCTGTCAGCACAATCAACGTGACTTTGTGTCCCAGCCCCCGTTCAGCACAATCAACGTGACTTTGTGTCCCAGCCCTCGCTGTCAGCACAATCAACGTGACTTTGTGTCCCAGCCCTCGCTGTCAGCACAATCAACGTGACTTTGTGTCCCAGCCCTCGCTGTCAGCTCAATCAACGGGACTATCGTCAGTGTCATGTGACGTATCCTCACATCAAGGCATGAGACGCTCCATCACAAGTAGTTAGTGATATAAACAATCCCCTTGCCACAATTAAAGGAATAATATCATATGGCTTGACTAGTGTACGGTGCGTCCCCCAAAATAATTGTGAGTATGACTCATTCAAGAACAAATGTGGTCATTATGGGTGACAGTGACCACTGGAGTGATAGTATAACAAGGCTTGGTAAGGCAAGGTGCTGGTCATGTGGGTTTAGAACAACAGAGTATGCACTCAACTAGTAGAAGGGGGGAAAGAGTCAGATTTAACCACCCAGGCAGATTGGCCAAGAACACGAACCAGTCCAGGAACGGTGACCTCTTTGCTGACCAGTTCAATACCAGTGAGCTAAAAGAAAGTTGGGGAAAGCTACAGGGGGAAAACTTTAAAGAGAGAGAAAGAATTCCAAATGATGAAATTGAGAATCAGGTTACTTACACGAACCTTATTCGATATTCAGCAGCCCTTCACCCTATACCCTATACCCCTTCTCACCTTCACCCTTCAACCCCTCTTACACCCCGAGATGTGGTTGAAAGATGGCCATGGTGGTGGGAACACACCGTAGTTCAGCCCCACCAGTACCAACTCCAGGGAGAAGGAGTTGAAGCTCGTCATTTCGGCAAGAGACATAAGAAGTTCGCGGAAGAGAAGTCGAGACACGTATCTCCAGGACAGGAGAATTCGAGGGGGCAGTAATAATGGGACTCATAGAGACAGGAATTGGGGGGGGAGATGAAAGCAGGGAAGCTTTTACTTGAAAGCAGGCAGGTCCTCAGTGAAAAACGGGAGTTAATAATCTCCTGTCCGGAATTTTGGGTTAAACGGAATGTGAAGGCCATGGCGTTATAGAAGCGGAACATGACTATTTTTTTATATCTCTCATTAAAGAGAGAGTACATGTAGTGAAGATGATAGCTCTTCTCGTAGTAGGAGAGATCATGTGTGAAGATATGAATAAGTCTCTCGTTAGAGGATAGATACATGAGTGACAGATTTATTTGTCTCTCAGTGCGGAGAGAGATACATGTGTAAATCTGTTTACAGTTGTTGAATGTGAGTTAGTAAAGTGTTTTCCCTGAAGGAGAGGGGGGAGAAGCAAAACCTTATCGGTAGTTGGCTCCTTTGGTTGATTGGACAAATAGCGTGTGCGTATGGAGTAAAAGCAGTCATGAATGCGGGTATGCAAAAGAGACAGTGATACAGGTGGAGACCCCGTCTCCAGCTTCACCGACGTAGCTGCGTTTGTTATCCCCGAAAGAAAAAGAAAAAAAAAAGAGAAAGATTTCTATTTGTGCCCTGGGGGCATTAAAAAAAAAAAAAAAGAGATATATATTAGTAACCCTCACGGTTTGAGGAAAAAAAAAAAAGGAAAGGGTTTCTATTTTGTAACACGGGACATGAAAAAAAAAGATATCTATTGTGGCCCACAAGGGTTAGAGGAAGAAAAAAAAAAAGAAAGAAAATTTAATTATTTAAAGAGTAAATAGTTGCATTTTTGTGTGTGTTCTATTTCAATATGTGTTTTTGGGTAGTTTGACTTTCTTTTTGGTTTGCCTCTACTCCGATAAGGATTTTTTTTTGGTAGGAATTTCTTTTTGACCCTTCCCCACCTCAGGACCGATAGCCTCAACCTCCACTTGCTCGAAACCTGGCAGCAAGGTGGCAGGGCTTTGAGGAGTCGCTGTCCCATGGTGTCCCTAGAGGAGTAGAATTATTTGTCCCCTTTCCAGGACTGATTAGCCCAACCACTTCCTGCGTTTAGCAGGGGACATGGCGTTGGGATCAATATCATTCCCTTCTCATAATATCTATTTCTTTCGCTTTCCTAATTGTTTCAGTTTGATTTTTTCCACCTTGCCCCTCAGAGTGTGGATCAACTTCTCACCGTCACGCATAAAAGTGTAGGTGGTGTAGTGAATTACCGCACTGGGCCCAAAATAAACATCTTTAAACTTTTGAATTATTTTTTTTCTGGTGTGGTGCAGATTTTCTTTGAGGTTTTTGGTAATGTGCATTTATTGATTGGTTGTTTAGTATTTTGTATTAATACTGTAGTGAGGGTATATTGTCGGTGAATGTTTTTTCTTCCCGACTCCAGTTTCATGCGGGAGACAGTGAACCACTAGGGTGCTGATCTGTGGGCTTCTTTGCTATATTCTTGATTCTGCTCACTATACCGGTCCTGTATCCTTTCATTTCCTTTTCACCCCCTTTTCAAAACCTCTTAAACCTTCTCCTCAATAGGCACCTATCTAGTTATCTTTTCAACAATTTCATATTATAGGAAGGGATTCCCGCTAGTTTGTGTTTCTTCCCTTCTTTTAATTTTTGAGATTCCCATTTGTTTTGTAAATTTATATTCATTTTTTTGTATAAGCAGTACATTGATTTGTAAAATACGTTTGAAAATTAAAGTAAGTAAAGAAAGACTGACAACAAGAACATTTGAGAACTAAAACTTTATAAAGAATTTATTTTTCAGAAAACTTTAATGTGTTATATTTTTTTTTCTAGGGAAAACATTTGTAATAAACTTCCTTTTTGTTTTGTAAATACCAAATAGATAACAGTGCAAATTATTTTTGGAAAAATACATTCCTTGCTTTCATATCTAACCCTGTTTTAGTAAGCGCGTTTTTGTTTACAACGAAAATGAAATTCTGTATATACAATACATTAACGGTTTGTGAAACATAATATCAACATAAATCGCCTTAATTAAATTCATACTTAGAGAATGTTTTTTGTGATTATAACTGTTGACGATTCAATATTATGGAAGATTTTTTGATAAAAAATTAAACAAGCGGAAACGCTTGGGTATTTGAGGAGAAAAACTTACTAATAAAGTGCAAACAATGCACAGATTAGGGCAGACAGGCTAAGAGAGAGTGAAGAAAAATAAACTACCAGAGGGAAGCTGAAGCAGAAGAAAATAGACTACAGAGGGAAGCTGACGAAAAAAAACTACAGAGGGAAGTCTGAAGCTGAAGAATAATAACTACAGAGGAATTAAGTGAGACAGTTAGAATTAGAGACCGAAGCTGAGATTAGAAAGATTACAGGCATCGAGAGAACCACCACCAGTCGGTTCCGCAGCCATGCCTCAACCAAAAGCGCATTATATCCAAAGTTGCCGCCTTTTGAGGAAAAAACGGAATACATTGAAAGTTTTCTTTTCCGATTTGAAAGTCACTCAACGGCTTGTGGTTTGGCCAAGGAAAGTGGACATTGTATATAGCGTCGATTTTTAAGGAAGCGACTTTACACTGTACCACTCCTAGCAGCGAAACAAAATTTAACTTGGGATCAGTTGAAAGAAGAACTCCTCCAGAAATTTCAATGTTCGGTGTTCGGCTGATCTTATTCACGAACGTTCCGTTCGTGCGCCCTGAACAAAGAGAATCTTTCCATCGTTCTGAACCGTATGATTCATTGTTTAGGATCGATGGGATTCGATTTTTTGTCTAAAACGAACAAAATTTTTCAATCACCTGCGAGATCATCTTCTTAGAGAATACAACTTTTCCAGAGCGTGACAAAGATCTGGCCACTTTCCTTAAAGAAAGGCAATTTGAAACGTGGAGGAAATGTGTCAGATGTCTGATCAGTAATTGTATCACTCACATCCAGATAAGGGCGTGGCCTAGGAAAAGAGAAATTTCCATCTTTGATTCTCAATGCGTCCATGTACTAACCCATCAGGACATGGAAGTTACAAGAAAGGACATCGTGGGTCCTTTTTTGAGTCCTCAAGGATAACCAACCTAGAACGGACAAGGGATCTTTACCTGCGGTTATCGAGTGACTTTCGTCAATACCAGTACTCACCGCGAAAGACCCGATACTCCACAGCAAACGTTCCGATGTCGTGGAACAACGACCACCACGAAGACCTTTGGGCTCAGTTCGAGGACAGAACAGGAAAAAGTTCACAAAATCAGTCAAGCTGCGATCAGACAATGCGATGTTACTTTTGGTGATGGCAAGTTCCATTTGGAGGAAAATTGGCCCCATTCAAACCAAATATTCAAAAACCGCATTAGCACGCACAGAAAGTGAAGAATGCCTTGTTTTAGGCACCAGATCAATCTGTTGATGGACAGGTGATAGAAAAACGGAGCCATCAATGGATTGCAGGCTTCAGTTTTATGCGAGACCCATGGGTGCACAACTTCGGAGTAGTACGGAAATCTTTCGGTGCTTCAAAGAGCCAGTATCACTCAACACTGTCCAAAAGTGAAGGATTCGTTGGAGCAAGAATGAAAAGTTTTCCGCTGGCGAAAATTATTCAGTCGATACACCGACTACTCCGTATTTCTTACCGCCTGTGATCCCCCCCATTGAAAACCCATCCTGCGACTTGATCTTGGGCAATTTGCACAGTTCGCTACAGTACATGGTGGTGGGGCTGGAGGATCGTTTTGTTCCTTGTCCTTGTGAGTAATAGAACAAACGTCATAGACAGGGAAAGGCTAACTAAGCCGCTAAAAGTCTCAAAAAACTGATGAACTCCAGATTACGCCCATATGAGTTAAAAAAGAAATGGCAGGGAAAAGACGAACCGCGACGACAATACTTTCTGCTGCTAAACAGAACTGTACACTGACGTACAAACGGACAAACCAACGAACAATACAGGACTCTGACATTCTCTTACAGGTGTTTACCTGGACAGGACAACAGTCAAAGTAGTGGTTTCCAAAAACCACTTAGAGAAACAGTACTGCACACTGCTCCTGATGCTTTGTATCGCTGGTCAACTGCGGAATCAAAAGAACATTAAAGAGAGTTCTTGATCTATTTTTTTAATTGCCGGGTGACACAAAGGAAAGTACGAAATACTGGGCCCGCTCCAAGTGAACATCAGCCAAAAGACATCACAGAAAGGTCCGTCCCATTGTGCACCATTGCACAAAATGCCTCTCATTTTCGACCATTTCGGAAGAGCTATTGACTTGTTGGACCGCTACACGTCTTCATTCGGAATATCGCTATATCATGACTTTGGTGGATACAGCAACAAGGTATCCAGAAGCGATTCCCCTGAAGAAAATTGATACAGTATCTGTTCGCTGAAGCCTTACTTGCATTTTTTCCAGAAGTTGGGCTTTCCAGACTAAAATCTCCATTGTAAGTGGAACGCAGAATCATTTCTGAATCTCATGAGCAGAAATTTACAGACTGTAGTCAATCTCTTCATTTCAACCAAACGCCATAACATCCCCAATCGAATGGCATGTAGAACGTTTCAAATGGAACGATTAAGTCCATGTTGAGAAGGGTTAGCAAGGCAAAGAGCCCCAGGAATGGGATCGTATCGTACCGCTTTGCTTTTTGCATACAGGGAAATGCCGAACGAAACTCTGGGATTCTCACCATTAGAGCTTCTTTTCGGACCTCACCAAGGGTCCTTTGGGATCTATGAGACACAAAGGCCGGAAAAGACGGACATACCAGACAGTAAAACTGTATACCAAAACGTTTATGAACTGCATAATCGTTTGAAGGATGCATGTGAGCTTGCTCAACAGTCAGCTGATAGGAAAACTGATAGTGTACAAGGTCTTTTGCAGACAGAACAGCAAGAGGCAGATGTCCTTCAGCGTTGGAGATAAAGTCCTTAGAGCAACTAAACTGATGGACATAAACAAGCTTCTGTTATGTGGAAGGGACCCTTTTTCAGGTGGTCGAAAAAACTTTCTGAATAAATTATAAGAACAAAAAGGCAAACACTGATAAGGTAATTACATGTGAACATGTTAGAAAGAAGTATGTTTAGAACGTACCCAAAGTTGCCATCAACCATCGGTTGAGTGGATATATCCTGTGACTCAGAAACTGATGTCAACAAGACAGACATTATCAGTGATGAATTTGTACCCAATGTAACGTACAGGGAAAGATCAAAGGTTATGAAAACAGCAAATGAAGGAGATTTAACATCTACCAGTGCCAGATGATGTTGTACCCCTTCCTAATCTTTCTATCAAAGGTGAAACAACTATGAGGATGTGGTTCTGTCGAAAAGATTTGTCCTACAAGTCAAACAGAACAGCTCAAAGACATTTTAGAAAGACTTTCAGGATGTGTTGACGGATCCACCCCCAGGTACAGTAAACTGGTATTGAACCCCATAGTATTCAGTAACTTCTGAAATACCCAGTGCGAACCAGACCATACCCCCTCACCATATGCCAAAAACGAGGTGTTGAGAGAGAAATACAAAGTAAATGCTTGGATTTAAAAGGTCATAGAACCTACTACCTCACCGACAGCTCCACCAAGTGGTATTGGTGGGACAAACCTGAAGGATCAGTGCGTTTCTGCATCGAATACAAGAAAAGTAAATAAAACAACTGTGATCGATCGAGCCTATCCATAGCATTGAAGAATCTGTTACACTCACGGAAGGAAAGAAATTTGTGAAGTAGACTTTGACTAAAGGTACTAGGCAGATTCGCAATGGCTGAAGCTTACAAGGAAAAGACGAGCGTTCAAACACCTATTGGTCTTTTTCCTTGGACGAAAATTCCATTTGGTTTGCCAAAATGCCCCAGCTTCTTTTCCAGAATGATGCGAGCCCTGAAACTCCATGAATAGGTGCATCAGTTTTTTTTTGATGACATTTTGTTGCTGCCAAGTCATGGAGAGACCTCCTTTCAAACTATACGAGCTTTTTTTCTCTAGACCAGAAGTTTTGGTTTGACAGCAAGACCATCAAAAATTCGTGGCCGTTTTCAAACTCTCGATTTTTGGGTCACACTATTTCAGTGGGAAAAATGATGCCAGAGGGAAGAAAGTGGAAAAATTTTATCCATACACAAAACCCACTACAAAGAAACAATCAGGTCCACTCATATCGGATTGTTGTCTTACTATAGACGATGTGTACCCACTATTGCGTCCCTGACGGCCCCCCTTTTTGACAGAACAGACGAAAGGGACGAAGACAAAAAGAATTGTGTGGTCTGAAGAGTGCCAGAAGGCTTTGGAGTGTGTATCAGAACACCCTCACCTCATTTTCCTGTTCTATTGTTACCCTCCCTCTCAGAAGAACTTTATTTTAAGCACTGACGCCAGTTCAAAAGTATGGAGCGTAGTTTTCTGTTAGCAATGAAAAAGTGCTTTGTTACATCCAGTGCAATACGCCAAACTAAGTTACTCAAAGACACCGGAGAAAAACACACAATTAGAGAGATGCTTGGCATTGTTAATGGCATGTGTGGAAGTTCCGCCAGGTTCTTGAATTGGAAGAGAAGTTTCAGTTACAGACAGACCATAGGCCACTGCCTTCCTTGAAATATCGTCAAAGACTAAGAACAGACAGGTTATTAAGAAGGTCTTTGGCATTGCAGGAATTCCAGTTTTACTAGTTTGAACCAGAGCCTGGAACACAAAATTTCAATGGCAGATATGTTGTCACGTGCGTGAATATTCATGGACAAATGTAACTGTCTTCAAGGGAAGACATTCCTGTATTTTGACTTTTCTTAATGAATACGGGTGTGATCATTTTGACGGTGCATATGTTGCTACTGAACATATAAAATCAATGGAATTTATGCCTAATTTGCTTATTGAAGAGACAATAATGTTTTTGCAAGCAAACAAACACTTGAATGTTGATGTAAATACATCATTTATTCTTTGGGATAAACAATTGGAAAAAATTCAAGTACTATATATGCTTATTTGCTTGTGAAGATGAATCTATATGTAATGTTGATGACAAAAAGCTCTTTAGAAAAAATTATATACAAAGTTTTGATTGTGCAATGAGACCAACCAAATAGTATTTTCATTTGTCTTTGTCAACAATGGAAACAATGAGACTTTTCATGGACTATAACCTTTACATGTGGGGAAAAAGACAATAATGTTTAAACAATGATTTATTTTGTTTACATTCTAATTGAGAAACATTAACACTTGGAAATATACCTCATTTTCAAGAGTGTTATTAGAAACATATGATGATGAGACAAAGATCAAGGGAAAAATTGCTTCACATCTTAATTGTCAGAACACAAAATAGTGCTTTGAAATGTTGATTATCCCTAATTAATAGTTTTTATCCATGAGAATTTATGTGAAAAGTATCTTTGAATATGGTGATCAATTATGAAATGATATATATTTTTTGAAAGAATGAAAGTTTGAAATATGCTATTTCTTGGTGGATCATGGTGAAGTGATCTATACGTGTGTTATTAATTTGGAGATCATGTGCGGATGGAATACACATTTTGAGATTCATGGCTGAAGATTTGGTTTAAGTGAACTGTATATCCAAAGAAAAAATTTCTAGGAGAACAATTTATATTCATCCCAGTGAAGGGGGGGTGTCATGTGTGCGTAGCCTCACATACATGCATGTGTGACGCTACCAACACATGTAGTTAGTGATAAGAAAAACATTTCCCCGTTCCACAATTAAAGGAAGAAATAATTCATATGGCTTGAACTAGTGTAGCTGCGTCCCCCAAAATAAATGTGAGTAATGAACTTCATACAGGTAACAAATGTGGTCAATGGTGATAAGAGACCACAGAGTGCTAGTGTTAACACAAGCTGGTAAGGCAAGGTGCTGGTCTTGTGTTTTGAACACTGATATGCACTCACTAGGAGAAGGGGGACAGAGTCAGTTTTAACCCAGCAGATGGCCTAGAGACTCGAACCAGTCAGGACGGTGGTCCTCTTTGCTGACCAGTCAATTACCAGGTGAGCGATAGAGAAGTTGGGGAAAGCTACAGGGGGAAAACTTAAAGAAGAGAGAAAGAATTCATATGTTGATTGAGAGACAGGTTACTTACACGAACCATATTCGTGTTTCCAGCCCTTCACATCACCCTTTACCCTTGTCGCCCTTCCACCCATCAACTTTCACGCCCGTGATGTGGTAGAAGATGGCCATGGTGTGGGTAACACACCGGAAGTTCAGGAGCCACCAGCCAGAACCAAAACCAGGGAGAGATTTGAAGCTCGTCATTTCGCAAGAGTAACAGAAGAAGTACCGCGAAGAGAAGTCGAGACTCGGTATCACCAGGACCAGGAGAAATTCGAGGGGGGCATATATGGTCTCCACAGACAGTGCTTGAGGAAAGCAGGGAACTTTTAACTTGAGGCAGGCAGGTCCTCAGTGATTACGGGAGTTATGTATCTCCTGGTCCGGAATTTTGGGTTAACGGAATGTGAAGGCCATGGCTTTATAGAAGCGGAACAAGACTATTTTTTTATCTCTCAGTGTAAAGAGAGATACATGTGTGAAGATTGATTTGTCTCTCGGTGTGAGGAGAGATGCATGTGTGAAGATTGATTTGTCTCTCGGTGTGAGGAGAGATACATGTGTGCAGATTTATTTGTCTCTCAGTGCGGAGAGAGATACATGTGTAGAATCTGTTTACAAGTTGTTGATGTGAGTTAGTAAAGTGTTTTCCCTGAAGGAGAGGGGGAGAAGAAAAACATTCGGTAGTGCTCCTTTTGGTTGATTGGACAGATTGCGTTGCGTATGGAGTAAATGCTGTCATGAATGCGGGTATGCAAAAGTGACAATTTATGTTTTTAATGGGGGTTTGTTTTCCAAAACCAGTTACAGATCAAGAAAATGCCTCAGGAGCTTGAATTCTTTGATGTTGTCTTTCTAGTCAGCTTGACCCAAACAGGATAGCTGGATTCAGTATTGTCAGGCAGCTCAAAGAAAAATATTGGTATGATATTATACTCTGTTTCAGAATGTTTTC
>JAFLJL010014267.1:46027-69474 GCA_018398815.1 Conus ventricosus | reverse complement strand
GGTCACTTGCAGGATCGAGAGGGAGGGAAGGGAGGGGGAAAAGGGGATGGATGAAGAGAGGAAGAGAATGGAAGGGAGGGGCGGGATAGGGGATGGGAGAGGAAAGAGAATGGAAAAGGGAGGGGGGGATAGAGGGTATGGAGAGAGGAAGAGAATGGAAGGGGGGAGGAGAGACATGTCTAAACCGAACAAACAGCCGAGGGTGGGGGAACGGAGACGGGGGTGGGGGTCCGAGGGGGGGTGCGAGAAGGGAAGGGGGAAGGTGAAGTAAAGAAGACTTTCCGTTCTATAGTGTGTGTGTGTGTGTGTGTGTGTGTGTGTGTGTGTGTGTGTGTGTGTGTGTGTGTGTGACCAGATCGGGACTTACGTGAGAATGACACGGCCACCGCTCCTTTACCTAAACCTCACTCCTACCCCCACCCTACCCCCACCCTACCCCACCCTGTCCGTATCACTACCCCATCCCACCCCCTCCCTATCCCCCGTCATTATTCTTCTTCTTGTCGGTCTGTTTTGTTTACCGTCTAGACATTCTTCTCCTACACCCCTCCCCCCTCCCACCCTTCCTCCCCGCTCCCCCTCCCCCCTCTGGATTCCACGCCATACACCGACCTATCCTATCCTCACCTCCACCTGCCACCTCAAACCCCTCCCACTCTGACCTCCCCCCCTCTCTCTCTCTACCTTACCCCGGCGCCTCCTTCCCCTCCCCTGTTTTGTGGTGTGGAGGGGTATGTCCCTGGCTGTGTGGCGTTGCCGCTGAAACGGGAGAGTGTCCGAAGGCAGGACCCGTCACGGTGTGCCAACAGTACGCGGGGGATACTATGTGCAGGCAAAGTTTCCAAAGGGTCGTTTGTGTGTGTGTGTGTGTGTGTGTGTGTCGTGTGTGTGTGTGTGTGTGTGTGTGTGTGTGTGAGTGTGCAGTGTCAGTGTGTGAGTTTTGGGACCGTTGAAAACACTATTTTAAAAAGGTCAGTTATTAGTGAAAAGCAATCATTGTCACTGTTGTAAATTCCCTTTCTTTCATCAAGTCAAAAACATGAACATGAACGCTATTAAACACTTTTGTTGGGTTAATACTGTGATACTCATCGATAGCTAAGACATAATAACATATCGACTCACACACCACACACACACACACGCACCAACACACACACACACACACACAACACACACAACACACACCATAGCACCACACACACACACACACACCCACACACACACACACACACACAAACCACACACAAACACACTTTACTCTCCACACTCTCGCTTACACAACGGGCTGTCATTACCTGGGTAGTGCCGACTGAAGAGTGCTGCTGGCGCTTTCTTTCTGTCGGTTTACCGCTCCATTCAGTGAAATATCACTCACGCGTTTTTCACTCGCAAGGAGTGCATGAATATGTGTAAAATTTTCATCATGCTACGGCCCAAAAACTGGCTTTCTGACTTCCGAAAGTTGGCGGAGGGATTGTAATGTATGCAAGATGTTATGATACGTGCGTTTTACATACACGGAACTTGTTCATAGGGATCATCACGGTCTTTTGGGGGAAGGAAAGGAGTCAGAACCAATGTTAACTCCGAGTGGAAAAATGTCCCTCTACACCAAGACAGCACGTCAGAGATTCGAAACCGCGATCCCAGATTCACCAGCGGAGGATTACGAGTCGGACGCTCAATAACTGAGCTATCCCGGTTGAAACTCATTTTACATGAGCACAAACACACTTTGCTAGGAGTGGACGACTCCCTTGCATTCAGCAAGCACCAAGCGGATGGTGACAGTCAGATTCTTCCCTGTGAGGGTAATGCAGCGTTGACCAGGACACAGGATGGACCTCGTGAGGTAATGTCGCGTTGACCAGAACACAGGATGACCTGTGAGGTAATGTCAGCGTTGAACAGACACAGGATGACTGTGAGGTAATGTCAGCGGTGACCAGACACAGATGACCTGTGAGGTAATGTCAGCGTTGACCTGGGGACACAGGATGACCTGAATGAGGGTAATGCCACGCGTTGACCAGACACAGGCATGACCTGAGAGATAATGTCAGCGTTGACCAGACCACAGGATGACCTGTGAGGTAATGTCAGCGTTGACATGACACAGGTGACCTGTGAGGTAATGTCAGCCGTTGACCAGACACAGGATGAACTGTGAGGTAATGCAAGCGTTGCCAGACCATAGGTTGACTGCGTCCTTCCAGCGAGATCGGAATTTCAAGTTTCGGGTATTGCTCTCTCGATAGTCTTTATCAGATTTCTAATGACTTCCCGTTACTTTAAAAAAAAAAATCTTTAAATCTCTTGCGAACTCTTGACAAGGATGCCTTTTTTGGTGCACAAGATGTTTCTGGATGCTATATGAATTCAAAGCTTGAGTGCTGGTCACGTTCCAACCTTGAAAAATCTGTTTGAAATCACCACCACCCCCAAAAGAAAAAAAATAATAATAATAAGAATAAAATAAAAATAAATAAAATTGATAAATATAAATAAATAAATAATCGAAACAAAGGAAAAAAACCATCAATAACAACAAACACACAAAAAAAACACCCTAGAAAGTTTGGATAATAGGATAGCATTTTAAGAAAGTTCAAACGGTTTTGCCAACACCACCAGGAACAAGAACGGAAAATCGTTTTCCTTTTACCAGGACTTGCAGACATTGACATCTCCCATAGGATGTTTTTACTCTCTCTCTCTCTCTCTCTCTCTCTCTCTTCTCTCTCTCTCTCTCTCTCTCTCTCTTCTCTCTCTCTCTCTCTCTCTCTCTCTCTCTCTCTTCTCTGACTAGCGCCCTGGGCTAATACGCATTTCAGACATCAAGTAAGTCTACCAAATGAGACCCTCGGATTGATGAATCCTGTCATCGTGGTGATTACATTGTAATTGATCACTGTCAATGCTGCTCATTGTTCTGATTGAATCCTGTATCCTGGTGATTACCATTATTGATCAGCTGTCAACCATGTTCATTGTTATCTTGTATCTTAACACATGTGGTGTTGTATAGTGTGTATACATAGGTCAAACACGCACAGTGACACCTAGATTAAAACTGAAATTGTTTCTCTCTTCTCTCTCTTTCTCTCTCTCTCTCTCTCTCTCTCTCTCTCTCTCTCTCTCTCTCTCTCTCTCTCTCCTCTCTCACTCTCTCTTTCTCTCAAGCACACACATGATCTCTCTCTCTCTCTCTCTCTCTCTCTCTCTCTCTCTCTCTCTCTCTCTCAAGCACACACATGCATACTCTTCTCTCTCTCTCTCTCTCTTCTCTCTCTCTCTCTCTCTCTCACTCTCTCTCAAGCACATACATGAATCTCTTCTCTCTCTCTCTCTCTTCTCCTCTCTCTCTCTTTCAAGCACACACATGGCAATCTCTCTCTCTATCTCTCTCTCTCTCTCTCTCTCTCTCTCTTCTCTCTCTCTCTCTGTCTCGTTTCACATGCACACACGCGTACACACACCGCACAGAATTCTCTCTCTCTCTCTCTCTCTCTCTCTCTCTCTCTCTCTCTCTCTCCTCTCTCTCTCTAACACACCACACACCACACACACACACAACACACACACACACCACACACAACACCACACCACCACACACTCATACACACATACAGCTCTCTCTCTCTCTGTGTCTGTCTCGCTCACAACACGCGCGGCGCGCGCGCTTCACGCACGCACACAGAATTCTCTCTCTCTTCTCTCTCTCTCTCTCTATCTCTCTCTCTCTCTCTCTCTCTCTCTCTCTCTCTCTCACACACACACACACACACACGCACGCACGCACGCACGCACGCAGCACGCACGCACGCAAGCACGCACGCCACTCACGCACGCACGCACACACACACCCACACACACAACACACACACAACACCAGAATGTATTTTAAACCTGAGTAAGGGCAAAAAACGTCTGTTGGATTTTATATGGACTATCTAATGAAATGTTAACGCCTTTACCTCCCAATGTTATTCAGTTTTTTTGCCATGTATTTATACAACAATGATGGTCCCGTGGAGAAATGCCCCTTATTCTGAAAGCACTCAATTGTTATTCCTATACAATAAGCAAGGAATACCTAGGGGAGATAAAAACTCTACGACCCATCTCTCTAACGTCTCAAGTTTGCATACTTTATGGAGAAAATAATATTAAATAGATAGTCCATTTCTGTGAAAAACAAAGTAATTTTATTCCTCACAATCAAGCAGGCTTTCGGAAAGGCCGCTCTACCACTGAAACATCTAGTAAAACTAACGCACGCAAATTAAACAACAGTTTGCTAAGATGGAAAAATATTCTTGCAACTTTATTTGATGTTAAGGAAAGTTAAGACCAAGTAAGGCATACAGATTATTACAAAAAAACTTCGAAAACACAATTTAAATGGTAATATGTATTTCTAACTGTTTCTGCTTAATGTAATTACAAAATTTATCAGCAAATCGTTTCATACAAGGTAAGAGTTGGAAAGCACATACTCAAAGCTTAGAGAACTCCATATGGGGCTTCCCAAGGTTCAGTTCTATCACCTATGTTATTTAATATACCTGATACAGATCTTCAAAGAATCTTCGAAAGATACAGTTTGCCCAAGTACGCAGATGATTTATGTATGTGGTTCGAAGGTAACAATGAAGCGTAATACCCCAATTAGAGCTTTAATTTATACCAAAAAAGTTACCAAAATGATTAGATACAATTACCAGGTTCAGAAGGAACATGGATTATAGTTTTTTATCATTAGAAAAAACAATATTGTTCTGTTCAACTCAGGGTATAACCCTAAAATCTGCCTATTTTTTATATCAATGGCAATGTAAATTAATTATGCACAAGTGGTTAAGTTCTTGGGTGTTACCTTGTCATCTAAACTTACATGAATCAACAAATACAGTATATATTGGAAAAAGGGGAAAGGCTTTAAATTTCCTCTCAAAATCATAAATAAACAAACGCTGGGTCAAGATACAAAAGACTTTTATGCCTTGGCTAACTCCATAGTTCGATCTCGTTTAATTTACGCCCAGGAAATATTTTTTAGTGCTCCAAATACTTATTAAACACAAATACAAGCATAGGATTGAAAAGCTTTCAAACTCGCTCTTGGAGTTCCAACTCAGCTCCCAAATCTAGGGGTTTATAAAGAGGCAGGTGTTCTTCTCTTGACGAACACAGGAAAAGCTATTCAGCGAAATTTGTAATAAATTCGTTCGCGAATGGACGCGTTTTGTTACGGAAGATAGAAGAATAGGCTAGATCGAAAAAGATTTGGTTCAAAAGAGCTAAAACAATTCCACTCAATACAAACCAATACCATTCGTTTGTCTTGATGTGATAAATTTCACAGATTAAAAAGGCAAAGCAATAGCACCGAAACCATCTTTTTCACCTGTACCATCTTGGGTACAAATTTAAACCTATTTTGATCTTGATCATACAGGTTTGAACAAAAATCACCCTCCAAATGTTTTAAGAATCTAGTTAATGAACACCTAGAGAACTATTATGCTGACTACATTAAAGTATATACAGATGGGTCTTACTTGGATAATGGTAGCACAGTGTGCACAGCATTTGTTAATTCCTACTTGAAGCAGTTTCAAACGTTATTCATATAGTTCAGCATTATTCTATTTTTACTGCCAGAGTTGATTGCCATTTTCATGTCATTGCGCCATATGGAAGAATTACCGTAACTGCTGGTAAATATTATATGTGTTGACTCAAATCGGCATTACAAGCTATCAAGGTCATAATATCAAAAAGCGCGTGTTGGGATGATCCTCAGGGAAATAAAACATTTAATTCATAAATTGTTTCAACAAAGACATTAGTGTAAACTTTTATTGAGGTTCCGTCCCACTGCCGGAGTATGCTCTAATGAACTGAGATGACTGAGCAGCTAGAAGTGCAGTCACGGAAAGATGAAGGGGCAATTAACTAAACATTGAATTAGATTTGCATGACTGTATAGACTCATTGACAAAGTAGCCGAGGGGAATTTTGTCAACATTTTTGAAGGCATCAGAGAGCAATATTCCTCACCTGCATTAAAACGCTCCGAGACACTTGAATTCAATTTGATGTTAAGCATATGTCTTATTGCAGGGTCAAGACCAATTACATCTTTGATGTTTAAGATTCGTTTAGATGCTTTCAAAAAAAACTGAAAAGACGTCAATGTGTATGTGGGAAACCATATTTCAGTGAAACATTATGCTCTTGCCACTGCCTAACATCAAAAAGACCAAAATTTACTGAGACTGACAGGTAGCATACTCGTTAAAAAGCCGGTTAAACCGTATTGAAAGAATTGTGAATTGATTTCATCTTTGCGAACTTTTGCTGAATTATTGCATTTTAAGCCCTCTTGGTATTCTTCTTTGAGTAACGGTATATCTTTTGGTTTCAGTTTGGTTGTTTAATATTCTTCTTGTTGGTTATTTGTTGATTACTTGATAGTTGCTATCCCCCCCCCTCCCTCCCCTTCAACATATTTTTTTTTCTACATATGCATTCTTACACACCACACCAACACACACACACACACACACACACACAACCCACACACATCACACACACACACACTCGTACGACCACGGATTTTTTTTTTTAAAACAAAATAATTGGAAGCATTTCACATGCACAATCAGTCCCTACTCATTCATAATCCATCCTCTGTGTGTTTATTGTAAAGCGCTTAGAGCTTGGTTTGTGACTGAGGATAGGCGCTATTTAAATACCCTATACAACCTCTCCATTCTTCTTTATCTCTCTTCCTGCCCTTTCCTCACCTCTCCTCTATCTCCCAGCTTCTCTCCTACCCTTGTACTACCCCCCCCCCATCCACCCCCCGTCTAATATCACTAGAGGTGAACAGGGACGCTTTAAATTTAAAGAACTAACACACACACACACACACACACACACACACACACACACACACACACAACACACACACCACACACACACACCACAGGCACGCACACGAACGTACAAAAGACATCAAAAGAGAACAGTCGTGCTGTTATTCAGCTTTTCAATTTCAATTGTTAGTACTTGAACCCTGTCTTAAATGAAAGTGGTGACCAGCAGTATTCTTCAAATGGTGGTGTTTCTCACTTCAAATTCGTAATTACTACTTTGGCTAGATTCATAATGACTTAACATTTCACTAATGCAAAGAGTGATATTGAAAAAAAAAAGTATTTTCAGATCGTTTTAAATGTTTCAACATTATTCCTCTTTCCAGCAACATTCTCCCTCCTACACGACCCCCACCCCACCCCTCCCACACTCCCTAATCCTCTTTGTAATGATAACATTTTAACGTGAACACCAATACTTCTAATCAGATGCATACAACCACATATATGTGTCATGGGATATTA
Source organism: Conus ventricosus (assembly GCA_018398815.1). Classification (NCBI taxonomy): domain Eukaryota; kingdom Metazoa; phylum Mollusca; class Gastropoda; order Neogastropoda; family Conidae; genus Conus; species Conus ventricosus. The sequence continues at coordinate 62,059 of JAFLJL010014267.1, read as the reverse complement.
AACATAATTCCATCGTTCCTCTGATTACAAACACGCCTGCCCTTGAACGTTGTATGTTTCATTTTCTTACCTCCAGCTGGGCATGGTATCACTGCATTTATGGGAAATTCGATAAGAAAACGGATAACTCCCACAACAGAATAATGATCCTAACCCTAACCCTAGCCAGACCATTAACCCCATGCATAACCTAATCCTCCAACCCCAGATCTTCATCCTCACCCAAACTCCTGCCTGACTTGATCCTAACCATCACATACATTAACATAGACCCAAACCCTTGCCTGACGTGATTCCTAACCTAACATTGACCCAAATCCTTGCCTGACTTAATCCTAACCCTACACATTGACCCAAATCCTTGCCTGACTCTTAATCCTAACCCTCACCATACTTAACATTGACCCAAACCCTTGCCTTGATTGATCCTAACCCTAACCCACCTTAACATTAACCAAACCCTTGCCTGACTTGATCCCTAACCCTAACCCTACCTTAACATTGACTGCAAACCTTGCTGACTTGATCCTAACCCTAACATTGACCCAAACCCATGCCTGACTTATTCCTAACCCTCACCATACCTTAACATGACCCAAACCCTTGCCTGAACTTGATCCTAACCCTAACCCCTACCCTTAACATTGACCCAAACCCTTGCTGACTTGATCCTAACCCTAAATTGACCAAAAACCTTGCCTGGACTTAATCCTAACCTCACCATACCTTAAACATTGACCCAAAACCCTTGGCTGACTAATCCTAACCCTCACCCTACCTTAACACTGACAAACCCTTGCCTGATTGATCCTACCCTAACAATACCTTAACACTGACCCAAACCCTTGCCCGACCTAAACCCTAATGAATCAAAAGTGCACAGACCGTATTAAAAAAAAACAGTAAATGTATTGCTCTTACGCCGAGAGGCGGGGGAGGGGGGGGGTGGGGCGGGTGTGTTTGGCGTTGTCTTCTCTTTTCTCCATCCATGAAAAGGGAAAAGCAACGTCATCAGGAACTACACCACAAGTCGTTTTCAAGGGTTTAGGTTGTAGTTAGTAACACACGGAAGCGTTTGCTGTGGGTTCAACCCCCCCCCCCCCTCCCTTCACACACACACGAACACCAGACTTACAGACCAACAAAGACAAGTCACCACACACACACCACACACACACACACACACACACACCACCGTGCGTAATAATAAACGGGCTGGTGTGTAGGGCTTTAACTGACGGAGGGGGTGTGACGAAGAAGGGTGGGGGTGTGGGGGGGAGTAATGGTGTATCAATCCACCTTAGGATCGGACTTTCCTTGCTCTTCTCACTACCACCCCCCCCCCCCCCCCCTTCCCCCCAGCTGCTAAGTCAACCCGTATCGATGATTGAGTGTCATATCTCGCAACCATAATGGTGAAACTTGCTTGAGAGAGGAAGAAGAGAGATCAGTGAGAGAGATTAAATGTCGAGATTACAAATACCGGATACATTAAAGCGTGCTGTGCACAGATCCGTCTTATCATCTTCACAGGCGTCCTGTTTACGTTGTATTCCTTCCCAAGTCCAGGTTTCTCTTCTCCAGGAAAAGAGCCCTCAGCGCGCACTCAGACAGGGCGGCTTCTGATGACAATGCACTCAGGGCACACAGACAGGGGCGTCTGATGACAAATGAGCCTTGTTCAAGTGCTCTCTGCGACACTATCTCTTGGGGCCGAGGACGGGACCATCCAAGGGGGCGCGTTCTCTGCGCACCTATCTCTGGGGCGAGGACGGGACATCAAAGATGAGCGCACTCTGCGACACCTATCTTGGGGCCGAGGACGGGACATCAAAGGGGACGCGGGTGAGAGGGAAAACTTGGACCCACGTGGGGTAGGGGTAGGGAATACAAAAAAGAGAGAGGGTATACGAACTGACAGGTAGAATGTCAAGTGCGTGCGTAAGCAAAGGAGTCGTGAGCGGGGTGTGTGTGTGTGTGTGTGTGTGTGTGTGGGTGTGTGTGTGTGTGTGTGGAGTGTATGCGTGCGCGAGCGTGTGTGTGTGTGTGTGTGTGTGTGTGTGTGCTGCTGTGTGTGTGTGTGTTGTGTGTGTGTGCTGTGTGTGTGTGTGTGCGCGCGCGGCGTACGTGTGTGTGTGGTGTGTGTGTGTGTGTGTGTGAGAGTGTGTGTGTGTGTGTGTGTGTGTGTGTGTGTGTGTGTGTACGCATGCACGAGCGAGCGCACATGCGAACAGGACAGTAAAGAATTATTAGTAGTAGTAGCATTTCATTTACTTTTCAAAAAAAATATTTGGACATTTGACGAGCGTAAGTGTAAGTGTGTGGGTGTGAGTGTGTGTGTGTGTGTGTGTGTGTTGTGTCAGTGTGTGTGTGTGTGTGTGTGTGCACGTGCTTGCAGCGTTAGATTGTCTAAATGTGTGTTTGCGTATATTTATATATATATATATATATATATATATATATATATATATAATATATATATATATATATTTATATATATATATATGTTATATATACTATATATATATATACTATATATATATATGTGTTGTGTTGTGTGTGTGTTTATTGTGTGGTGTGTGTGTGTGTGTGAGTGTGTGTGTGTGTATGTGTGTGTTTGGCTGTGAGTATGTATGTGGTTGTGTGTATTGTGTGTGTGTGGGGGGGGGGGGAGGGTGGAGGGTGGTGATGAAGGAAGTAACAGAAGGGAGTGTTGCGTGATTGTAATCGCATTGAGATTCTTTAGGATTTGCATGAATAAGTACCGTATAGTTCTTACCAGGAGATATCTGCAAGAAGTATTGTACTATCAAGATATCTGCCAAGCAAGTTTATGTTCGATAGAGCTCACTGTCCGTTCGATTCAAAGGACCACGTCAACAAACAACACACGTAGAGGACAGTGGGATAAAGCAGACCTCTGCCATTTTCAATGTGCTTTTGTCTGCTAGGTTCCATTTGTAATCCAGATCTCAACAAAAAGCTGACAACGTTCCTAGAGATCATTCTTCATAATAATCTTTTTTATTCGTTTGTTATCTGTTTGCATTTCACTTCCCCCCCCCCCTTCTTTATTGAAAATCAGTGGACCATTCTGAAAAAAAACGAAAATAATTATGAAAAAAAAGTTACTTCGATGATTTGCCCACTCCTTAACAAGTGTGAAGGCAAGATTCATATTTCTTGGTCTCCTGTTCCTCATCATTAAGACTTGAGAATTTGAAACTGTCATCATGCTCGCAAGGAGGCTGGCTTTGCCTGGAGGCAGTGGTAAACGTTGAGTTATCTCACTGCCTCGTCTGAAAGGTCTAACAAAAACTACTGTCTTACTCTGAGATGTTTTGACTTCGGTTCTGTTTCTCAGAGTTGTTACTGATATTTATGAATATTGAAGTTAGCCTAAAACGATTCGCCGAATTTTGTATACAATTTTTGTAATTGGTAGAAGAGCGTCTCGAGCTTTAAATGTTGGATCTCTCGAGGCCTTGTTGCCATGTTGAGCAAGGCGGTTTATCTTCCCCTACTCGCTTATATAATTCATGTCCAATTGTTTGTATCAGGTTTAGTTTGGTTTTTGCTTTATATTTAAACAATATTTGAAGAAAATCTTTTTTTCCTGTTCCTTATGTTTTGTGTTTGTTTGTTTGTTTGTTTTTTCCCGTGTGCTGATTTTCGAATTTCGACACAAGGTTAGTAACACAAGGAAAATTAAAACTCTAAGTTTGACTCTGACAAACAGTAACTCGACCTCTTTTGCACGTGCACAAGAATGTTGTCTCAAAAGTTGGATCGTATATAGTTATTCGAAAGCAATCGTATTTGCAGTTTCACTACAAATGGTAACCATGATCATAAATTCTAATAATTATTAGTTTCCTTTTTTTTAGACTCAAGGCTAGTCCATACTCCATCGTTTAATGACATAAAATAAATTGATCATTTTTTTTAACTCATACTTACCGTTCCTTCATTAACATAGTGATCGCTTCAAGAGAAAACATTGTTACGGAGATTTTAAGGAAAAACCGAATCTCGCATTACAATCATTTGACGCTAAGAATTCTACATGCTTCGTACTGCGAACCGACCCACAAATGGACGACTAATTCCAGCTATGTACCTTCACACCAACACCTACCCCCAGGGCTAACTAAATGACTCCCCCACCCACCACACCCCTTCTCACCTACACTTCCCCTTCCTGCCTCAGACTCCCTCCCCCCATTTCCCTCTTCATCCTCACCTCACCCTTCCCCCACCTACTACCTGGTAATGCCAGTACATGATTATTAACTGGCTTTTCCATTCCTAGGACTTTGTGCGTCTGTGTTTGTGGGATGGTTGCTATTTGTATAATCATGGTGCACAACGATCTCTAGCTACAGTATACAGTGCGCAAAATAAAGGAGAGAGAGAGGGAGAGAGGGGGAGACAGAGAGAGACAGAGGATAGAGAGAAAGAGAGTGAGAGTACAGAGAACAGGGGACAAAGAAAGAGAGACAGAACCAACGGGACACAGGAGACAGACAGACTGAGAGAAGAAGAAGAAGAAGAAGTGGAAGAAGAGAGCTGCCTTACGTCAAAGCCAGTTGAAACAAGAGAATCTTAATCTTGTTTGTAAAACTATTCAAAAATTCAGTCGTGTTTGAAGAGGCATTTGTGTCTTGGGTTTCAGGTTGTATGTTGCTCTGACGGACAACGATTCAAAAAGAAACGATATAAATAAAAGTATTTACACAAACACACACACACACACACACACACACACACACACACACACCACACACACACACACACACCATTAACCATAAGTGGGTTGTTTACTGAACAGCTATTACTAAACTGGCCGTTGGAGATAATTATCTTGTTTCTATCAAAGACCAAGTGACTTTCAAACGTGAAAAAAGCTAAAATCCAAATGTAGGTTGTTTAAATAATGTTTTGTTTCGATTCTACTTTAATCTCTTTGATTTATTGATTTCGATACATGCCCAGGCGCTATGTTGAATCTTTTACACCTGCATGTGAGTAAAGGAAGAGTCGTTGCTTTTTGCTTCTGGGAACAAAAAAAAGCAGCTGAAAGGAAATGTAGATTTTATAAAAACTTTGTCTCTGTTTTCGTTTATACTCTCTGTTTATTGATATTAAGATACACGTCGGGCTAGGTCGAAATGGTAACTGGTTGTGAGTAATAGGAGAATGTTGATTCATTGTTGCTGGGTTTGTGTCCAGAGAGATTTTGGTGGGGGGGGGGGGGACCCACCTCCTGTGGAACACTTCAGATTACATTACAGACCTTTCTTCTTCATCACCATTGCGCGTAACGCAACTATCAGAAGCTTGGTCAAGGAGGCCACACTAATTAATGCGAGAGAATGAGAGAGGAGAGAGAAGAGAGAGACGAGAGAGAGACGAGAGATGAGAGGAGAGAGGGAGGAGAGAGAAGAGAGAGACGAGAGAGAGATGATGAGAGAAGAGATGAGAGAAAAGTCATGAGTGTTAGGAGGGGGTTGTGGAGGCTGGATTTTGACATTGTAATGGGTATATTACTGCAAGGGTCTATATGCTCCACAGTGTGCAATATGTGCTTTCTTAAACTGACGCATCTCGCCCTGTATCTGTTATACACTATTTACTTCAACTGAGGGTACACTTTGACTTCCCTAATGGCTGAGGCCTTAAGGACAAGGATACTAGGGTAGGTGTGCTCCATTGTGGCAACTGCTGTCGCGGGGCAGGAGTGGGGTGGGTTTCATGTGGGTGGTCGTAGTGTGTCTCTCTCCGAGTCGTGTTCCTCTTGCACGTTGGTTCAAATTGGTCGTTGGTCGGACGCTGTGGGCGTCGGTGTATGTTGCCACTTTTCCAAAAACTCAGGCTGTCTTCAGGCCACCGGCGGCCTTCTTCATGCTCGGGGTGGCGATGGTCGTGTGCTGCGTGAGGCCGCCTCAAGAAGGAAAGCAGGAGAAGTCGCTGGAGCGCTTGCCGAGTCCCTAATTATTCAGCGGGTACTCGCAGACTGCGCCGTTGAGGGAATTTTTCAGCCAACCCTAGTCCCCATAAGGAAGAGTGCCCCAATGTCTGCTGACTCAGAACTGGTTACCAGGCAGCGCTCCAACGCCGATTCCCAACATCTCCAGGAAAACCGTCCCTGCGGACCAACAGGCTAGACCCGGTCGTCCCCCATATGGCTAGAGGTGTGACTGCGCTGCCCGACACTGATCCTTCAATCAGTGTTTCTCTCAAAGGAGGAGCTGCCCTGCCACCTATCCCCTGGCGTCACTGCTATGCCACACTCGCAGGCGATAAGTGTGGTTTTTTTTTTCACTACGGAGGGTAAGTTTAAAGGCATTTCTTCTTCACTTAAAGCATTAGCCGTGCTATTTGAGGTCTGCAAACTAAGGTGCAGACGGCAAAATAGTGTGAAGATAAAACCAAGCTAAGATGGGAGATATCCGGTCATGCCAAGACTAGTCTCACCGCTGACACCTACAATGTCCGACAGCTGCACACCTCTGAACACCACTACAATATCCGGACAGTGCTCACCTCTGACACCCTACAATGTCCGACAGCTGCACACCTCTGAAGCTACAATGTCTCCGACAGCTGCTCACCTCTGACACCCTACAATGTCCCGACAGCTGCACACCTCGACACCCTAACAATGTCCGACAGCTGCACCACCTCTGACACCCTACAATGTACGACAGCTGCACACTCTGACACCCTACAATGTCCGACAGCTGCACACCTCTGACACCATACAATGTCGACAGCTCTCCTGCACACCTCTGAACACCCTACAATGTCGACAGCTGCACCCCCTCTGGGTACACACTACAATGTCCGACAGCTGCACACCTCTGACACCCTACAATTTCACAGTGCACACTCTGCCACCCTACCAATGTCGACAGCTGCCACCTCTGACCACCCTACAATGTCCGACGCTCTGACAACCTATGGCACCTACAATGTCCGACAGTTTGACACTCTGACACACTACAATGTCCGACAGCTGCACACCTCTGACACCCTACAATGCCCGACTAAGCTGCACACTCGACACCCTACATGTTCGACCAGCTGCACACCTCGGACAACCTAAATGTCGACAGTGCACACCTCTGACACCCTACAATGTCCGACAGCTGCACACCTCTGACACCTACAATGTCGACAGCGCTGCACACCTCTACCACCCTACAATTCCGGGGGAAATAACATCTGCACACCTTGACACCTACAATGTCCGACAGCTGCTCACCTCTGACACCCTACAATGTCGACAGCTGGCACACCTCTGAACCCAACAATGTCCGGATAGCTGCTCACCTCTGGACACCCTTAAAATGTCCCGCAGCTGCTCACCTCTGACACCCTACAAAGTCCGTACAGTGCACAACCTCTGTACACCTACAATTCCGACAGCTGAACACCTCGACACCCTACAAGTCCCGACAGCTGCACACTCTGACACCCTACAATATGTCCGTCTGTTGCACACCTTGACACCCTACATGTTCCGCCAGCTGCACACCTTGACACCCTACAATGTCCGACAGCTGCACACCTCTGACACCCTAACAATGTCCGACAGAGCACACCTTGACACCATACAAGTCCGACAGCTGCACACCTCTGCACCCTAAATGTCACGTGCTCACCTCTGACCACCCTCCACTGTCCGACAGCCTGCCACACCTCTGACACCTACAATGTCCGACAGCACTGCACACCTCTGACACCCTACAATGTCCGACGCCTGCCTCACTCTGACACCCTACAATGTCCGACAGCTGCACACTTCTGACACCTACAATGTCCGACACCAGCACAACTCTGACACTACAATGTCCGAAAGCTGCACACCTCTGACACCCTACAATGTCCGGAACAGCTTCACACCTCTGAACACCTACAATGTTCCGACAGTGCACCCTCTGACACCCTACAATGTCCGGACAGTGCTCACCTTCTGCCACCCTACAATGTCTCCGACAGCTGCAACCTCTGACACCCTACCAATGTCCGACAGATGCCACTCTGACACCCTACATGGCCGGGTCACGCTCTGGCACCTTGACACCCTACAATTGTCCGACAAGCTGCACACCTCTTGACACCTTACAATGTCCGACGATTGCCACACCTTGACACCCTACAATGTCCGACCGCTGCACACCTCTGGACACCCTACAATCTCCGGACAGCTTGCACACCTTGACACCCTACAATGGCCGACAGCTGCACACCCTTGACACCTACAATGTCCGACAGCTGCACACCCTGAAACCCTACAATGTCCAACAGCCTGCACACCTCTGACACCCTTACAATGTCTACAGCTGCACACCTTGACACCCTACAATGTCGACAGCCTGCACACCTTGACACCCTACAATGTCCGACAGCTGCCACACCTACTGCACCCTACAATGTCACAGCTGGCACACCTCTGACCCACCCTACAATGTCCGACAGCTGCACACCTCTGACACCTACATGTCCGACAGATGCACACTCTGACACCCTACAATGTCGACAGCTGCCCTCACTCTGACACCCTACAATGTCGACAGCTGCACACTCTGACACCTAACAATGTCCAACAGCTGGCACACCTCTGACACTAAATGTCCAACAGCTGTGCACACCACAAAAGCGAGCCCATGACCGGTCACAGGCAGGGGCGGGGGCGGTGGGAGGGTGGAAACAACCAAGTGGCAGTTTGATCAGTGATGTCCCCTGACAGCGTTACAAACATCGCCATCGTCACCCTTGTGCCTCTCAGCTCCTTCAACCCCCCCCCCCCCCCCCCCCCCCCCCCCCACCCTGAACAGTGGGACAAACATCCCATCTTCACCATTTCCCCCCCTCAGCTCCTTCATCCTCCCCCTCCAGCGGGACAAACAACCATCTTCACCCTTTGCCTTCAGCTCCTTCACCCTCCCCCCCCCCCCCCCCCCCTGACAGTGGGACAAACTCACCATTTCACCCATTATGCCTCTAGCTCCTCACTGCTCCATCACAGCGGGACAAACATCACCATCTTCACCCTATGCCTCCAGCTCCTTCACTGCTCCCCCTCACAGCGGGACAAACATCACCTCTTCACCCCTTTGCTCTCAGCTCCTTCAACTCCCACCCCCCCCCTTCTTCACAGCGCGGACAAACATCACCATCTTCACCCTATGCCACACAACTCCTTCACTTCCTTTCCAGGGCCAGCGCCCCAGGACTAACTTGACTCTGACACAAAGGGAACGGGAGGGGAGGGGGGTGGAAGGGGCAAGTGTACGACGTCCCGGAGTGTTGAAGAGGTGTTAGTGTTACTTCATATTAATTGTGATCGATCCAGCTGGCGCAAGCCCTATACGCTCATATACTGTGTGATACGTGCTTTAATTTAATCTGATTGCACCCCAAGCAATGCGACGTGTGTAGGGTTTAACCTGACTGCACCCCAAGCAATGCGACGTGTGTAGGGTAAATGAAAAGGCAGGCTTAACATCACTGCAAGTGGGAACCACACCCTCTGAGGTCTGTGAAAGTGCTGGCACAGACACTTAACATCACTGCAAGTGGGAACCACACCCTCTGAGGTCTGTGAAAGTGCAGGCACAGACACTGGCACAAGCAGGTAAAAGCATATTGATGGTTCAGTTTTAACGATGATGCCGAATAACCTCCCCTTTGGCATCCTGCAACGTTAGACAACTGCAGGTAAAACAAGCTGCCGATTGGTCACAGAAAGAGTTTAACCCAGTGGTCGTTTTATCAATGCTCAACTTAGCAGCAAGATAAACTATGCCATCTTCACCCAGATAAACTGTGCCATCTTCACCCAGATAAACTATGCCATCTTCACCTAGATAAACTATGCCATCTTCACCCAGATAAACTATGTCATCTTCACTCAGATAAAATATGCCATCTTCACCTAGATAAACTAAGCCATCTTTACCCAGATAAACTGTGCCATCTTCACCCAGATAAACTGTGCCATCTTCACCTAGATAAACTATGCCATCTTCACCCAGATAAACTGTGCCATCTTCACCCAGTGAGCAGAAAGATAAACTGTGCCATCTTCACCCAGATAAACTGTGCCATCTTCACCCAGATAAACTGTGCCATCTTCACCCAGTGAGCAGAAAGATAAACTGTGCCATCTTCACACAGATAAACTGTGCCATCTTCATCCAGATAAACTGTGCCATCTTCACACAGATAAACTGTGCCATCTTCACTCAGATAAACTGTGCCATCTTCACCCAGATAAACTGTGCCATCTTCACCCAGTGAGCAGAAAGATAAACTGTGCCATCTTCACCCAGATAAACTGTGCCATCTTCACCCAGATAAACTGTGCCATCTTCACCCAGATAAACTGTGCCATCTTCACCCAGATAATCTGTGCCATCTTCACTCAGATAAACTGTGCCATCTTCACCCAGATAAACTGTGCCATCTTCACCCAGATAAACTATGCCATCTTCACCCAGTTAAACTGTACCATCTTCACTCAGATAAACTGTGCCATCTTCACCCAGATAAACTGTGCCATCTTCACCCAGTGAGCAGAAAGATAAACTGTGCCTTTTTCACCCAAGGTAAATTATGCCATCTTCACTCAGATAAACTATGCCATCTTCACCCAGATAAACTGTGCCATCTTCACCCAGATAAACTGTGCCATCTTCACCCAGATAACTATGCCATCTTCAGCCATTGCCTGAGCACCCACAGGAGTGACTTAACCTTCGACGGAAACTGGAGGGAGAAGAGGAAGGGGAAATGGACAGGCCGACGGAAACTGGAGGGAGAAGAGGAAGGGGAAATGGACAGGCCGACGGAAACTGGAGGGAGGAAGAGGAAGGGGAAATGGACAGGCCGACGGCAACTGGAGGGAGAAGAGGAAGGGGAAATGGACAGGCCGACGGAAACTGGAGGGAGAAGAGGAAGGGGAAATGGACAGGCCGATGGCAACTGGAGGGAGAAGGAAGGGGAAATGGACAGGCCGACGGAAACTGGAGGGAGAAGAGGAAGGGGAAATGGACAGGCCGACGGCAACTGGAGGGAGAAGAGGAAGGGGAAATGGACAGGCCGACGGAAACTGGAGGGAGAAGAGGAAGGGGAAATGGACAGGCCGACGGAAACTGGAGGGAGAAGAGGAAGGGGAAATGGACAGGCCGACGGAAACTGGAGGGAGAAGAGGAAGGGGAAATGGACAGGCCGACGGCAACTGGAGGGAGAAGAGGAAGGGGAAATGGACAGGCCGACGGAAACTGGAGGGAGAAGAGGAAGGGAAATGGACAGGCCGACGGAAACTGGAGGGAGAAGAGGAAGGGGAAATGGACAGGCCGATGGCAACTGGAGGGAGAAGAGGAAGGGGAAATGGACAGGCCGACGGAAACTGGAGGGAGAAGAGGAAGGGGAAATGGACAGGCCGATGGCAACTGGAGGGAGAAGAGGAAGGGGAAATGGACAGGCCGACGGAAACTGGAGGGAGAAGAGGAAGGGGAAATGGACAGGCCGACGGAAACTGGAGGGAGAAGAGGAAGGGGAAATGGACAGGCCGACGGAAACTGGAGGGAGAAGAGGAAGGGGAAATGGACAGGCCGACGGCAACTGGAGGGAGAAGAGGAAGGGGAAATGGACAGGCCGACGGAAACTGGAGGGAGAAGAGGAAGGGGAAATGGACAGGCCGACGGCAACTGGAGGGAGAAGAGGAAGGGGAAATGGACAGGCCGACGGCAACTGGAGGGAGAAGAGGAAGGGGAAATGGACAGGCCGACGGCAACTGGAGGGAGAAGAGGAAGGGGAAATGGACAGGCCGATGGCAACTGGAGGGAGAAGAGGAAGGGGAAATGGACAGGCCGACGGCAACTGGAGGGAGAAGAGGAAGGGGAAATGGACAGGCCGATGGCAACTGGAGGGAGAAGAGGAAGGGGAAATGGACAGGCCGATGGCAACTGGAGGGAGAAGAGGAAGGGGAAATGGACAGGCCGACGGCAACTGGAGGGAGAAGAGGAAGGGGAAATGGACAGGCCGACGGAAACTGGAGGCAGAAGAGGAAGGGGAAATGGACAGGCCGACGGCAACTGGAGGGAGAAGAGGAAGGGGAAATGGACAGGCCGACGGAAACTGGAGGGAGAAGAGGAAGGGGAAATGGACAGGCCGACGGCAACTGGAGGGAGAAGAGGAAGGGGAAATGGACAGGCCGATGGCAACTGGAGGGAGAAGAGGAAGGGGAAATGGACAGGCCGACGGAAACTGGAGGGAGAAGAGGAAGGGGAAATGGACAGGCCGACGGAAACTGGAGGGAGAAGAGGAAGGGGAAATGGACAGGCCGACGGAAACTGGAGGGAGAAGAGGAAGGGGAAATGGACAGGCCGACGGAAACTGGAGGGAGAAGAGGAAGGGGAAATGGACAGGCCGACGGCAACTGGAGGGAGAAGAGGAAGGGGAAAATGGACAGGCCGACGGAAACTGGAGGGAGAAGAGGAAGGGGAAATGGACAGGCCGACGGAAACTGGAGGGAGAAGAGGAAGGGGAAATGGACAGGCCGACGGAAACTGGAGGGAGAAGAGGAAGGGGAAATGGACAGGCCGACGGAAACTGGAGGGAGAAGAGGAAGGGGAAATGGACAGGCCGACGGAAACTGGAGGGAGAAGAGGAAAGGGGGAAATGGACAGGCCGACGGAAACTGGAGGGAGAAGAGGAAGGGGAAATGGACAGGCCGACGGAAACTGGAGGGAGAAGAGGAAGGGGAAATGGACAGGCCGACGGAAACTGGAGGGAGAAGAGGAAGGGGAAATGGACAGGCCGACGGAAACTGGAGGGAGAAGAGGAGGGGAAATGGACAGGCCGACGGAAACTGGAGGGAGAAGAGGAAGGGGAAATGGACAGGCCGACGGCAACTGGAGGGAGAAGAGGAAGGGGAAATGGACAGGCCGACGGAAACTGGAGGAGAAGAGGAAGGGGAAATGGACAGGCCGACGGCAACTGGAGGGAGAAGAGGAAGGGGAAATGGACAGGCCGACGGAAACTGGAGGGAGAAGAGGAAGGGGAAATGGACAGGCCGACGGCAACTGGAGGGAGAAGAGGAAGGGGAAATGGACAGGCCGACGGAAACTGGAGGGAGAAGAGGAAGGGGAAATGGACAGGCCGACGGCAACTGGAGGGAGAAGAGGAAGGGGAAATGGACAGGCCGACGGCAACTGGAGGGAGAAGAGGAAGGGGAAATGGACAGGCCGACGGAAACTGGAGGGAGAAGAGGAAGGGGAAATGGACAGGCCGACGGCAACTGGAGGGAGAAGAGGAAGGGGAAATGGACAGGCCGATGGCAACTGGAGGGAGAAGAGGAAGGGAAATGGACAGGCCGACGGAAACTGGAGGGAGAAGAGGAAGGGGAAATGGACAGGCCGACGGAAACTGGAGGGAGAAGAGGAAGGGGAAATGGACAGGCCGACGGAAACTGGAGGGAGAAGAGGAAGGGAAATGGACAGGCCGACGGAAACTGGAGGGAGAAGAGGAAGGGGAAATGGACAGGCCGACGGCAACTGGAGGGAGAAGAGGAAGGGGAAATGGACAGGCCGACGGAAACTGGAGGGAGAAGAGGAAGGGGAAATGGACAGGCCGACGGAAACTGGAGGGAGAAGAGGAAGGGGAAATGGACAGGCCGACGGAAACTGGAGGGAGAAGAGGAAGGGGAAATGGACAGGCCGACGGAAACTGGAGGGAGAAGAGGAAGGGAAATGGACAGGCCGACGGAAACTGGAGGGAGAAGAGGAAGGGGAAATGGACAGGCCGACGGAAACTGGAGGGAGAAGAGGAAGGGGAAATGGACAGGCCGACGGAAACTGGAGGGAGAAGAGGAAGGGGAAATGGACAGGCCGACGGAAACTGGAGGGAGAAGAGGAAGGGGAAATGGACAGGCCGACGGAAACTGGAGGGAGAAGAGGAAGGGGAAATGGACAGGCCGACGGAAACTGGAGGAGAAGAGGAAGGGGAAATGGACAGGCCGACGGCAACTGGAGGGAGAAGAGGAAGGGGAAATGGACAGGCCGACGGAAACTGGAGGGAGAAGAGGAAGGGGAAATGGACAGGCCGACGGCAACTGGAGGGAGAAGAGGAAGGGGAAATGGACAGGCCGACGGCAACTGGAGGGAGAAGAGGAAGGGGAAATGGACAGGCCGACGGCAACTGGAGGGAGAAGAGGAAGGGGAAATGGACAGGCCGACGGCAACTGGAGGGAGAAGAGGAAGGGGAAATGGACAGGCCGTTAAGTGCTGAAAGGCGGTGGGGGTGGTCGATTTTAATGTTGCGATCGATGCACTGGTGCAAGTCTAAATTCTTACACACTGTATGATATTTAAACTGATGAGTCTCGAGATCTGTGCGAGTTGTACACTATTTACGAGAGTTGAAAGGCATGCTTCATATCACTGAAGCATAAGCCATGCTGTTTGAGGTCTGTGATTATGCAGGCACAACGCCAACAGCTGCCGGCGGAATTAACCATGATGCTAAACACTAAGCTCACCTCTGGCACCCTACACCATATGGCCAGCGATTGACTGGTCACAAAAGGGAAACACTCAAGTGGCGGTTTTATCAATGCCCCTAACAGCAAGACAAACACTGCCACCTTTACCCAGTTCCTCAGCGCCCCAAGGAGCAGCTTGACCTTTGATGGAAACAGAGGGGGGAAGAGGAAGGGGAAAGGAAAGGGCATAAATGCTGAAAGGGGTGGTGGTGGGTGGTGGTGGTGGGTGGTGGTTGATTTTGATGTGACGATCGATGGACTAGCGGAAGGTCTAAATGCTCACAGACTGTGCGATATTCAAACAGATGACCTCCTCAAACTGTGCGAGCTGTACACTAGAAAAAAAAGCTGAAAGGCATGCTTCATATCATCTGATGCAAAAGCCATGCTGTTTTAGCTGAAAGGCATGCTTCATATCATCTGATGCAAAAGCCATGCTGTTTTAGCTGAAAGGCATGCTTCATATCATCTGATGCAAAAGCCATGCTGTTTTAGCTGAAAGGCATGCTTCATATCATCTGATGCAAAAGCCATGCTGTTTTTAGCTGAAAGGCATGCTTCATATCATCTGATGCAAAAGCCATGCTGTTTTAGCTGAAAGGCATGCTTCATATCATCTGATGCAAAAGCCATGCTGTTTGCATGCTTCATATCATCTGATGCAAAAGCCATGCTGTTTGAGGTCTGTGAGTATATGTGCACTGACATCAATAGCTGCAGATAAAACCCACCCCATCGCAGAGTTTACAGTTATGTTAAATACTAACCTCACCTCTGGCTCTCTACATTACAAGTCAATTGTACGTAAAGCGAGCCATTGATTGGTCACACGAGGGAAACCATCCTCTGGCAGTTTTATCAATGCTGCTCCCCAAACAGCAAGACAAACATGCCCATCCTCATCCAGGGCCTCTCAGCTCTTTCACGCTCTCCAGCTCTAATGCCTGCAGGCCTTTGGAGGAAAGAAATGGGAGGAGAGGGGAGGGGAAAGGGGAAGGTTTGAGTGCTGAGGAGAAGTTGGTGTTGCTCCATTTTGATGTTGTGGTTCCTCAGACTAGTGCAAGGTCTGTGTGCTCAATGACTTTGACTGAAGACTATCGAGCTGTGCTAGATGTACATGCTATGTGAGATGCTGTGCTAGATGTACATGCTATGTGAGATGTGCCTCAGTCACATTGATGACTTTATCGAGCTGTGCTAGATGTACATACTATGTGAGATGTGCCTCAGTCACACTGATGACTATCCAGCTGTGCTAGATGCACATGCACTACAAACGGCAGGTTTAGAGACCTGCTTTATATTACTGGAAGTGTGACCCGCATGATTTCAGGTCTGTGAATAGTGAACACAGACACAACGGTGCAGGTCAAAACACACCCAGGGGGAGTCCACGGGCAGGTTAAACACCCCATGGTGGAGTCACAAGTCCAATGTGATCAATGATTCACAAACACACTGCACCATGTGAGCACGTA
>JAFLJL010014267.1:26587-45927 GCA_018398815.1 Conus ventricosus | reverse complement strand
GGAGGGAAATAAATACCATTATCACAAACTACTGGGAGTATAACCATGGATCGGTGTAGGCACAGACACTATGGAGGAGGTAAACATATACCCATGGTGGAGTTTTAGGCACATACACTACTGGAGGCAGGTAAACATTTACCCATGGTGGAGTAACATGATCGTGTAGGCACAGGCACTACTGGAGGCAGGTAAAATAACCCATGGTGGAGTGTAGGCACAGCACTACTGGAGGCAGGTAAAAATATACCCATGGTGGAGTTAACAATGATCGTGAAGGCACAGACACTACTGGAGGCAGGTAAGAATATGTCCATGGTGGAGTTAACAATGATCGTG
The DNA here is from genome assembly GCA_018398815.1 of Conus ventricosus. Lineage (NCBI taxonomy): Eukaryota > Metazoa > Mollusca > Gastropoda > Neogastropoda > Conidae > Conus > Conus ventricosus. The sequence continues at coordinate 45,588 of JAFLJL010014267.1, read as the reverse complement.
TAGGCACAGACACTACTGGAGGCAGGTAAAAATATACCCATGGTGGAGTGTAGGCACAGACACCACTGGAGGCAGGTAAAAATATACCCATGGTGGAGTTAACAATGATCGTAAAGGCACAGACACTACTGGAGGCAGGTAAAAATATACCCATGGTGGAGTTAACAATGATCGTGTAGGCACAGACACCACTGGAGGCAGGTAAAAATATACCCATGGTGGAGTTAACAATGATCGTGTAGGCACAGACACTACTGATGATGATGAATACTAGCCTCACCATTGGCACACTGCACTATAAGGCGGTTATACGTAACACCAGCCATCGATTGATCACAGCAGGGAAACACTCCAGTGGCGGTTTGATCAATGCTGCCCCTGACAGCGGGACAAACATCGCCATCTTCACCCTGTGCCTCACATCTCCTTCACCCCCCCCCCCCCCCCCCTGACAGCGGGACAAACATCGCCATCTTCACCCTATGCCTCACAGCTCCTTCACTCCTCCCCTGACAGCGGACAAACATCGCCATCTTCACCCTATGCCTCACAGCTCCTTCACTGCCCCCCCCCCCCCCCCTGACAGTGGGACAAACATCGCCATCTTCACCCTTTGCCTCTCAGCTCCTTCACTCCTCCCCCTGACAGCGGGACAAACATCGCCATCTTCACCCTTTGCCTCTCAGCTCCTTCACACCCCCCCCCCCCTGACAGTGGGACAAACATCACCATCTTCACCCTGTGCCTCTCAGCTCCTTCACTCCTCCCCCTGACAGTGGGACAAACATCGCCATCTTCACCCTATGCCTCTCAGCTCCTTCACTCCTCCCCTGACAGCGGGACAAACATCGCCATCTTCACCCTGTGCCTCTCAGCTCCTTCACTCCCCCCCCCCCCCCCCCTGACAGTGGGACAAACATTGCCATCTTCACCCTATGCCTCTCAGCTCCTTCACTCCTCCCCCTCACAGCGGACAAACATCGCCATCTTCACCCTTTGCCTCTCAGCTCCTTCACCCCCCCCCCCCCTGACAGTGGGACAAACATCACCTTCTTCACCCTATGCCTCTCAGCTCCTTCACTCCTCCCCCCCCCCCCCCCCCCGACAGTGGGACAAACTTCGCCATCTTCACCCTGTGCCTCTCAGCTCCTTCACTCCTCCCCCTCACAGCGGGACAAACATCGCCATCTTCACCCTGTGCCTCTCAGCTCCTTCACTCCTCACACGGCGAGCGCCGGCTGGACTAACTTGACCTCTGACACAAAGGGAAAGGGGGGGGGGGGGGGGCAGAGGAAGGGGAAAGGGGGCAGTCATGCATGTTGAGGAGGGGTTGGTGTTGCTCTGTTTTAATGTTGTGAGCAATACAGCAGGTGCACAGTCTATATCTCATACGCTAAGTGGCACGTGCATAATTGACCGTGATGATTATCCCAAGCAATGCGACGTGAGGAGGCTAAATCGAAAGAGATTCTTGATATTACCTGAAGCAGGAACCACCCTCCCTGATCTCTACGAGCGTATAGGCACAGACACTACTGGAGGCAGGTAAAATACACCCATGGTAGAGTGTGGGCACAGACACTACTGGAGGCAGGTAAACATATACCCATGGTGGAGTGTAGGCACAGACACTACTGGAGGCAGGTAAAAATATAACCCATGATGGAGTTAAAAAATGATCGTGTAGGCACAGACACTACTGGAGGCAGGTAAAAACGAGCGTGTAGGCACAGACACCACTGGAGGCAGGTAAAAATATACCCATGGTGGAGTTAACAATGATCGTGTAGGCACAGACACTACTGGAGGCAGGTAAAAATATACCCATGGTGGAGTTAACAATGATGATGAATACTAGCCTCACCGTTGGCACACCACACTATAAGGCGGTTACACATAACACCAGCCATCGATTGATCACAGCAGGGAAACACTCCAGTGGCGGTTTGATCAATGCTGCCCCCTGACAGTGGGACAAACATCGCCATCTTCACCCTGTGCCTCACATCTCCTTCATCCTCCCCCTGACAGCGGGACAAACATCGCCATCTTCACCCTATGCCTCTCAGCTCCTTCACTCCTTCCAGCCCCCAGCGCCCCCAGGACTAACTTGACCTCTGACACAAAGGGAAGGGGAGGGGAGGGGGAGTGGAAGGGGCAAGTGTACGCGTCCGGAGTGGTTGAAGAGGTGTTAGTGTTACTTCATTTTAATTTGCGATCGATCAGCTGGCGCAAGCCCTATACGCTCATATACTGTGTGATACGTGCTTTAATTTAACCTGATTGTACCCCAAGCAATGCGACGTGTGTAGGGTAAATCAAAAGGCACGCTTAACATCACTGCAAGTGGGAACCACACCCTCTGAGATCTGTGAAAGTGCAGGCACAGACACTGGCACAAGCAGGTAAAAAGCATATTGATGGTTCAGTTAACGATGATGCCGAATGACCTCCTGCAACGTTAGGCAACTGCAGGTAAAACAAGCCGCCGATTGGTCACAGAAAGAGTTTAAACCCTGTGGCCGTTTTATCAATGCTCAACTTAGCAGCAAGATAAACTATGCCATCTTCACCCAGATAAACTATGCCATCTTCACCAAGATAAAATGTGCCATCTTCACCAAGATAAACTGTGCCATCTTCACCCAGATAAACTGTGCCATCTTCACACACATAAACTGTGCAATCTTCACACAGATAACTGTGCCATCTTCACCCAGTGAGCAGCAAGATAAACTATTTCCATCTTCACACAGATAAACTGTGCCATCTTCACCCAGTGAGCAGCAAGCTAAACTATGCCATCTTCACCCAGATAAACTGTGCCATCTCACCCAGAAAAACTGTGCCATCTTACCAGTAAGCAGCAAGATAAACTATACCATATTCACCCAGATAAAAATGTGCCATCTTCACCCAATAACTATGCCATCTTCACCCAGATAAACTATGCCATCTTCACCCAGATAAACTATGCCATCTTCACCCAGATAACTAAGCCATCTTCACCCAGATAAACTATGTCATCTTCACCCAGATAAACTATGCCATCTTCACCCAGATAAACTTATGTCATCTTCACCCAGATAAACTATGCCATCTTCACCCAGATAAACTGTGTCATCTTCACCAGATAAACTATGCCATCTTCACCCAGATAAACTGTGCCATCTTCACCCAGATAAACTATGCCATCTTCACCCAGATAAACTGTGCCATCTTCACCCAGATAAACTGTGCCATCTTCACACACATAAACTGTGCCATCTTCACACACATAAACTGTGCCATCTTCACACACATAAACTGTGCCATCTTCACCCAGTGAGCAGCAGATATACTGTGCCATCTTCACCCAGATAAACTGTGCCATCTTCACCCACTGAGCAGCAAGATAAACTACGCCATCTTCACCCAGATAAACTGTGCCATCTTCACCCAGATAAACTATGCCATCTTCACCCAGATAAACTATGCCATCTTCACCCAGATAAACTGTGCCATCTTCACCCAGATAATCGTGTGCCATCTTCACCCAGATAAAACGATGCCATCTTCACCCAGATAAACTGTGCCATATTCACCCAGATAAACTGTCCCATCTTCACCCAGATAAACTGTGCCATCTTCACCCATTGCCTGAGCACCCACAGGAGTGACTTAACCTTCGATGGAAAACTGGAGGAGAAGAGGAAGGGGAAATGGAAAGGCCGTTAAGTGCTGAAAGGTGGTCGTGGTGGTGGTGGTGGTGGTCGATTTTAATGTTGCGATTGATGCACTTGTGCAAGGTCTAAATTCTTACACACTATTTTAAACTGACGAGTCTCTCGATCTGTGTGAGTTGTACACTATTTACGAGAGTTGAAAGCATGCTTCATATCACCTGAAGCATAAGCCATGCTGTTTGAGGTCTGTGATTATGCAGGCACAACGCCAACAGCTGCCGGCGGAAATTAACCATGATGCTAAACGCTAACCTCACCTCTGGCACCCTACACCATATGGCCGCTTGCACGTGAAGCCAGCCATTGACTGCTCACAAAAGGGAAACACTCAAGTGGCGGTTTTATCAATGCCCCCTAACAGCAAGACTAAACACTGCCACCATCACCCAGTGCCTCAGCGCCCCAAGAAGCAGCTTGACCTTTGATGGAAACAGGATGGGGAAGAGGAAGGGGTAAAGGGAAAGGGCATAAATGCTGAATGGGGGTGCTGGTGGTGGTGGTTGATTTTGATGTGACGATCGATGGACTAGCGCAAGGTCTAAATGCTCACAGACTGTGCGATATTCAAAGAGATGACCTCCTCAAACTGTGCGAGCTGTACACTAGTAAAGAAAGCTGAAAGGCATGCTTCATATCATTTGATGTAAAAGCCATGCTGTTTTAGCTGAAAGGCATGCTTCATATCATCTGATGTAAAAGCCATGCCGTTTTAGCTGAAAGGCATGCTTCATATCATCTGATGTAAAAGCCATGCTGTTTGAGGTCTGTGAATGTGTATTGCACAGACATCATAAGCTGAAAGGCACGCTTCATATCATCTGATGTAAAAGCCATGCTGTTTTAGCTGAAAGGCATGCTTCATATCATCTGATGTAAATGCCATGCTGTATGAGGTCTGTGAATATATGTGCACAGACATCATAGCTGCAGATAAAACCCACCCCTCGCAGAGTTTGCAGTGATGTTAAATACTAACCTCACCTCTGGCTCTCTACATTGTAAGTCAATTGTACGTAAAGCGAGCCATTGATTGGTCACACGAGGGAAACCATGCTCTGGCAGTTTTATCAATGCTGCTCCCAAAATCTGCATTCCCATCCTTGACAGCAAGACAAACATGACCATCCTCACCCAGGGCCTCTCAGCTCTTTCACGCTCTCCAGCTCTAATGCCTGCAGGAGAAATATGGCCTTTGGAGGAATAGAAATGGGGAGAAGGAGACGGGAGGAGGAAAGGGGAAGGCTTGAGTGCTGAGGAGAAGTTGGTGTTGCTCCTTTTCATGTTGTGGTTCCTCAGAGTGGTGCAAGGTCTGTGTGCTCAATGACTTTGACTGATGACTTTATCGAGTGTTGCTAGATGTACATACTATGTGAGATGTGCCTCAGTCACACTGATGACTTTATCCAGCTGTGCTAGATGTTACATACTATGTGAGATGTGCCTCAGTCACACTGATGACTTTATCCAGCTGTGCTAGATGTACATACTATGTGAGATGTGCCTCAGTCACACTGATTACTTTACCCAGCTGTGCTAGATGTACATACTATGTGAGATGTGCCTCAGTCACACTGGTGAGTTTACGCGAGCTGTGCTAGATGTACATACTATGTGAGATGTGCCTCAGTCACACTGATTACTTTATCCAGCTGTGCTAGATGTAACATACTTTTGTGAGATGTGCCTCAGTCACACTGGTGACTTTATCGAGCTGTGCTAGATGTACATACTATGTGAGATGTCCCTCGGGTCACATTGATGACTTTATCCAGCTGTGCTAGATGTACATATTATGTGAGATGTGCCTCAGTCACACTGATGACTATCCAGCTGGCTAGATGTACATACTATGTGAGATGTGCCTCAGTCACACTGATGGGCACACTGATGACTATCCAGCTGTGCTAGATGTACATACTATGTGAGATGTGCCTCAGTCACACTGTGACTATCCAGCTGTGCTAGATGTACATGCACTACAAACGGCAGGTTTAGAGACCTGCTTTATATTAATGGAGAAGTGTGACCCGCATGATTTCAGGTCTGTGAAAAAGTGAACACAGACACCAACCGGTGAGGTCAAAACACATCCATGGTGGAGTTCACAAGTTCACAATGATGCTGAATACTAACCTTGACTTCAGCACCCTGAAAAACAAGACAGCTGCACAAAAAGTGAGCCATCGACTGGTCAGCTGCAATAGAGTGAGCCATCGATTGGTCAGCATGCACATAGAGTGAGCCATCGATTGGTCAGCTGCACATAGAGTGAGCCATCGACTGGTCAGCTGCACATAGAGTGAGCCATCGATTGGTCAGCTGCACATAGACAGAGCCATTCGATTGGTCAGCTGCACATAGAGTGAGCCATCGATTGGTCAGCTGCACATAAAGTGAGCCATCGATTGGTCAGCTGCACATAAGTGAGCCATCGATTGGTCAGCTGCACATTAAAGTGAGCCATCGATTGGTCAGCTGCACATAGAGTGAGCCATCGATTGGTCACAGAAAGGAAAAGACTCAGGTGGCGGTTTTTATCAATGCCCCTCCATCCCCCACCTCCGCCCCTGACGACAAGACACACATTGCTGTCTTCACCCAATGCCTCTCAGCTCCCTCACGTCTTCACCCAATGCCTCTCAGCTCCCCCACCCTCTACCGTGAGAGTCTGCAGAAGACTTGTGACCACTGATGGAAGGAGGAGGCTTGAGGGGCATGAGGGGCCATAGTCTGCAGAAGACTTGTGACCACTGATGGAAGGAGGAGGCTTGGGAAGGACATGAGGGGCCATAGTCTGCAGAAGACTTGTGACCACTGATGGGAAAGGGGGAGCTTGGGGAGGGCATGAGGGGCCATGGGCGCAGAAGACTTGTGACCACTGATGGAAGGAGGAGGCTTGTGACCACTGATGGAAGGAGGAGACTTGGGGAGCATGAGGGGCCATGGGCGCAGAGGAAAAGGTTGATGAGCGTGTTGCTCCATCTGGTTGCAGAGAGACTGTAGCAGCTAACACACATGGCAATATATAAACATGAAAAGAAGTGTACACACACGCACGCACGCATGCGCGCGCGCACACACACACACACGGACACACACACACACACACCACACACACACAACACACACACACACCACACACACACACACGCACACGCACGCGTGCACGCACGCACGCCCCCCCCCCCCTCCCCCCCCCAGACACACACACACACACGCACACGCACGCACACACACACCTCACACGCACGCACGCACGTGCACACACACTCATGGACGCACATAAGCAGTATGCTAAGGAACGCACACACGTGCGCTTGTCTTTTGTATGAAGAGTGAGAGAGAGAGAGAGAGGAGAGAGAGAGGAGAAGAGAAGAGAGAGAGAGAGAGAGAGAGAGAGAGAGAGAGAGAGAGAGAGAGAGAGAGAGAGAGAGAGAGAGAGAGAGAAGCTGGGGAGATATCTCTCCTGCATTTTGAAATGAGTGGAATAAATGTACAGGAAAAAAAATCGTAAGTACTGGAAACGAAAGAGTACACATCGAACATATTTTATCTTATTTCTCCCCCATCACCATCTCCCTTTCAATTTCTCCCTCCCCGCCCCCCCAACACTCCCCCATCCTTCATTACCCTTCCCCGTCCTCCGCTCTTCTCCCTCTCTAAGTCTCTGATAACCTTCATTGAGGTTGTAGACTATTTGTCATTATTTTCCTCCATTCTACCACGACACGCACACAGCGCAGAGCCACGGCATTATAGAGAACGCAATTTAGAACATGGAGTGCCCGTGGAATGTGGTGGAGTAATCCCCCTTGTAAATCCCAGTCATTGGGCACGGGCTCAGGGGCGGAGCAGGCTCATAAAATGGACTCCTTTGCGAAGAGAGTAGCATGCCCATAACTCCGCTGTCGACAGCACACCGAAAATGAATACGCCAAGGCCTTGCTTGAAGGAGTCGAGTATTTATAGACTGGCGCAGTTAGGTTGTTTGGGGAATTTTTTCTTGTGTCTGAAAGCTGATTCTCCTCATGTTCTTTCATATGGGCATCAAGGTACAAGCCAGGTGGTTCCAATCAGACAGATTAACATCAAAGGAATGGGACTATTTGCGGGTTTCCAGCTGGCGCAAAGACAGGGTCATGGGTGAGTGCAAAGGCCTGAAATGTGCCGTCAGCTAAGGGGAAGGTCATGTATTTGAAGATTGATTGTGATTTCATCGGTGAAAATCCCCACGAGAGGAGCAATTGGTGGAGAGTTGTTCTTTTGATCACTATCAGTTTAACATTAAAAGCTGGGTCAAATTCATGGTAGGCCTCAAACTGCTTATATGGATTATACAGTTTTTAGGGCCAAATCCAAATTGTGGCGTGTAGCCTGCAACCCACATCCAGCACAACAAATGATCACATTTCGCCTCTACTTCACTATCTTCACTGGCTATCTGTCTCAAACCGTATCTCGCACAAAATCTCAACTCTCACTTTCTCTGCTCTCTTTGAAAATGGACCTTCTTATCTCACAGATCTTCTTCAAATCTACACTCCCTCTCGACAGCTACGCTCCTGTGCTGACGACCGCCTTCTACGAATGACTCGCTTCAGGACTACTACTGGTGAAAGATCTTTCTCTTTTCAAGCTCCAGCGACGTGGAACAGACTGCCAGACTCTCTCAGGCATTCAGATTCTATCCCTTCTTTCAAGTCTAAAATTAAAACCCATCTATTTTCTCATAATTAGTCAATGCTGGGGGGGGGGGGGGGAGGAGCAACCTAACTCATAGCCGTCTGGGCCTTTTCAAATGTAGTGTATGTGTATGTTCTCCATTACATGTATTTGTTGTATGACTGAACATTATAGGATTAAGTGCTAGCAGTGAGACTTGAAAAACAAGTCAATGTCACACTCGTAGGTTTTCGTTTTGTTTGTTATTTTAGTAATAGTATTTGTGCTAGGTGTAAGGTGTATATGTACTGAAAAGGGTGAAGTGTTGACTTTGTAAAGCGTTAGATGGAAAAATTGTTTGATTAAGCGCTATAAAGAAACCATTTTTTTTATTATTATTATTATTCCACGCCCTGAGTCTACTGCTGCAACCCACATCAGCAAAACAAGCCCTGAGTTACAGCCTGCAACCCACCCCACAAACACTCAGACCTGATGTTCAGCCTGAAACCCCACACCCAGAAAACAAGCCCAGGTCTCAGCTAAAACCACATCAAGCAAAACACCCGTGATGTTACCCCTGAACCCATCCAGCCAACACAGCCCAGATGTCTACGCTGCAACCCAATCCGCACAACCCCTCGACCTGATGTCTACACCCTGCAACCCAATCAGACAACCAGCCCTGTTGTCAAAGCCGCAACCCCACACCCCGCAAACCCCTAGCCCTGATGTTACAGCCTGAACCAAACATCCAGGACAAATAGCCTGATGTCTACGCCTGTACCCTCCGCAAATTTTGCCCGATGTCTCCCCTGAAACCCCACATCAGCACAACACAGCCTGATGTTTCGCCAACCCAATCCAGAAAACAAGCCCTGATGTCTAACCCTGAACCCACCCGCACAAACAGATGAGTCTACAGTGTGAAACCACATCCAGCAAAAACCTCAGCCCTGATGTTTACAGCCGCCCCTACATCGACAAAAATGACCTGATGTCTACAGCTGCAACCCACACCCAGACAACTAGCTGAGTCTACAGCCTGAAACCAAATCAGACAAACCTCAGCCCTGATGTTACCCCTGCCCCCACCCCGCAAACCCCCAGACCTGATGTCTACAGCTGAAACCCAATCCGACAACACAGATGTGTCAAAACCCGCAACCCACCAGCACCTAGACTGATGGTAAGCCTGAAACCCAATCCAGAACAACACTCAGACCTGTGTTTTTTCGCTTGCAACCAATAGCACCCTCGACCTGATGTCTACAGCCTGCCCCCCAATCCGAATAAATAGCTGATGTTCGCCTGAACCCCACATCCAGCAAAACCTCAGACCTGTTTTACAGCCTGACCCCCAATCCAGACAACACAGACTGTTCTATACCTGCAACCCCCAGCAAAAACAAGACTGATGTTTTTGCCGGCAACCACATCAGCACAACCCTGACTGATGTTCGCCTGCACCCCAAAAACCAACACCTCAGCCCTGATGTCTCGCCTGAACCACCCCAGTAAACACGCCTGATGTCAAAACCCCTGCAACCACACCCGCACCCCGGGCCCTAATGTCTACAGTCTGCCCCCACTTCCAGACAAACCTCGCCCGAGTCAAGCTGAACCCAACCCCGAAAACACCAGACCTGATGTCTAAGCCTGAAACCCCACACCGTACAAAACTAGTCTTGTCTAAGCCTGAAACCCACATCCGCCAACACCTAGATGATGTTTCAGCCTGCAAATTTCCCGCCAACATAGCCTGAGTTTACAGCCTGAACCCACATCAGCAAAAATAGCCCTGATGTCTACACCCTGCAACCACCCCGCCAAAACTCTGCCCTGACGTCTCAGCTGCATCCACACCCAGCAAACACTAGCTGATGTCTACAGCCTGCAAAAACATCCGTAAAACCCAAGATTGATGTTAAACCCTGCACCCCATCCAGAAAAATAGACTGATGTCTACAGCCTGCCCCCAACCCAGCCAACCATAGACTGATGCCAGTTGAAACCCCATCCAGACACCTCAGATGTTTTACACCCTAAACCCAATCCGCACCCTCAGCCCTGTGTCTACGCTGCCCCCACATCCAGCCAAACAGAGGGATGTTCACCCTGAAACCCCCAATCCAGAAAACCCCTCAGCCCGTTTGTCTAACCCTGCCCCCACACCCAGCAAAACATAGCCTTAGTTACAGCTGAACCCCTCCAGCACAAACCAGACTGGTTCGTGCCCCCCACACACAACACGTGATGTTACACCCTGCCCCACATCCGCAAAAACCGACTGAGTTAAGCCTAAAACCACATCCAGCAAACCTGCCCTGATGTCTACCCCTGCCCACTTTCCAGCAAAACCCCACCTAGACTGATGTTACAGCTGAAACCCCACACCCCAGTAAAAAGATGTGTCTACAGTGCAAACACCATAAAAAATAGCCCTGTGTTCAGCTGAAACCCAAATCAGACAACACCTCAGCCCTGATGTCTACACCCAGCAACCACTCCGTAAAACACGACCTGTGTCTACAGCCGCAACCCCACATCCGCGAAACATGCCCCGTGTCTACAGTGCAACCCACCTGCCAACACAGCCCTAATGTTAAAGTCTGAAACCCACATCCAGACAACCCCTCAGACCTGATGTTAGCCTGCAACCACCCCAGCCAACACCTAGCCCTGAGTCTACGCCTGAACCCCACACGTACAACCCCTCGTCCTGATGTTACAGCCTGAAACCCAAATCCGCACAAACTCAGCCCTGATGTCTAACCCTGAACCCCACATCCGAAAAATTGACCTGATGCAAAAGCTTAAACCCCCACACCCCAGCACAACTAGCCCTGTTTTAAAAGTGCAACAACATCCGACAACACTCAGATGATGTCTAAGCCTGCACCCCACATCCGACAAACTCAGACCTGATGTTACCCCTGCAAAAAACACCCAGAAAAACAAGACCTGTTTTTCTAACCCTGAAAACCCACCCAGCACAAATAGCCCTGATGTTAACCCGCAACCCACACCCAGCAAAACCCCCTAGCTGATGCACAGCTTGCAACCCACCAGAAACCCCTCAGACTGTGTTTACCCCTGAACCCCAATCAGCACAACACACTATGTCTCGCCTGCAACCAATCCAGCAAAAACACGCCCTGATGTTTAAACCCTGCAACCCCAATCCAGCAAACCCTCAGCCCTGATGTCTACCCCCTGCCCCCCACACCAGACAACTAACCTTATGTCTACACCCTGAACCCCAAATCCGCACAAACCTCGACCTGGTCTCAGCCTGCAACCCCACCCGCACACACAGACCTGATGTTACAGCTGCAACCCACTCCGCACACACAGCCTGATGCTAAGTCTGAACCCACACCCCGCCAACACCTAGACTGATGTTACAGCCTGACCCCCATCCGCAAACACTCAGCCCTGATGTCTATAGCCTGCAACCCACCCAGTACAACACAGCCCTGTGTCTCACCCTGCAACCCACACCAGCAAACTAGACTGATGTCTACGCTGAACCCCAAATCCAGCACAAACTCGCCCTATGTCTACAGCCTGAAACCCAACCCGCCCCCCCAAGACTGTGTTCCCCTGCAACCCCTCCGTAAAACACAAAATGATGTCTACAGCCTGAAACCCCCTCAGCCAACACAGCCCTGGTCTACAGCCTGCAACCCACATCAGCAAACCCCTAGCCCTGTGTTACGCTGAACCCCACACCCGCAAACACCTCAGATGATGTTTTACAGCCGGGAAACCCACATCAGAAACCCCTCAGCCCTGATGTTACACCCGCAACCCCATCAGCACAAACCTCGACCTGTGTCTACACCCGCAACCACACCCAGCAAAAACATAGACCTGTGTCTCAGCCTGCAACCACACCCAGCACAAATGACTGATGCTACAGCCTGAAACCCCAAATCGCACAAAAAAAGACGTCCACCCTGAAACCCACCCCGCAAACATGCCTGATGCTACAGCCTGCAAACCAAATCCGCACAACATGACTGATGTCTAAGCCTGAAACCCCCAATCAGCAAAAACATCAGACTGATGTCTACAACCTGCCCCCACACCGCAAAATTTTGACCTGATGTCTAAGCCTGAAACCCACATCCAGCAAAACACTCAGCCCGGGTGTCTACAACTGCAACCACATCCGCACAAACCCTCGCCCTGAGTCTACAGCGGCCCTCCGGGTTTGTAACATCAGTGCGTCGTAGTCTTTTTAAAGTTTGGGATGAACCCTATTTCCTTATCTTTATCATCTCATCATCTTCCCTCATCTTCATCATACTATCTATTATTATTGTTTTTGTTATATTTTTGTTATCATTATATTATTTTCACTATCAACGTTATGATTATTACCTTTTTCTCATCATTTTATGAAACTGTCCCTCATCATTTTTGTTCTTATATCATATCATCGTCATCTCTCATCATCATCATCATCATCTCATCATCTCATCATCATAAATGTCTTGTATTGTCGTTGTTGTTGTTGCTGTTGTTATTTTTACTATCTTTATCATTATTGTTTTTATATCTTTAATAGTCTTGATATTGTCGTTGTTGCTTTTTTATTTTCACTTCATTATCTTATTGTTTTTTCTATAATAGCGTTTTGGGGGGCTTAGCGGGGGTTGTGTAAATATGGAAATAAAAAAAGCGAACGTAACAGTGTTTTATTAGTATATTCATTGTAATCTATTTTTCATCACTATGTTTTTTTTATTTTTATTTTTTTATTATTTTTTTTTTTTTTTCTTTGTTATTTTTGTTGTTGTTGCCGTCTGTTATCATCACATTTAACCCTCACGTCATCGTCATCTCATTTCATCACCATATATCATCACTCATCATCTCGTCATCATCGTCTCGTCTAACTATCATCGTCTCGTCATCGTTCATATGTCTCATCATCTCATCGTCTCGTCATTCATCATCTCATCATCATCATTCGTCGTGTCATCATATCATCATCATCATCATATATCTCATCTCTCGTCTCGCCATCATCTTCACATCAAATCTTATGTCTCGATCACTTATCACCATCGTTCTATCTTGGGTTTTGTTGTTGCGTTGTTGTTGTTGAGACAAAATTTTATCAGCACTTTTCAAATATTGCGACAGAGCAGCAAAAACCGCGCAGTAGCAGCAAAAACAGCAGCAAAAAGCGAGCAGTGCAGCAAAAACAGCAGCAGAAGCAAGCATAGGCAGCAGCAGTGCGCAGAAATAGTGTAGTTTTTTATTGTAGTGTTTCTTCCCTTTTTCCCTCTTGTTTTACTATGTAAAGAAAAACAGAACCTTTTCCCATCTCACGGGTTGGAGGGGGAATGAGAATGTGGGCAGAGGAAGGAGGGGTGGGCGAGGTAAGAAAAGGGAAAGATATGGAATGGGGGGGGGGGGGGGGGGGACTGCTAGAAGCAAAGGAGGAAATGGCAAGGGGTGAGGGGATGAGGGAAGGGGCCGGGTTCATTTCCCTTTGTGCCGGCACTATGCGAAATGTAAAGTACCCAAAACGGATATGCACGTGGTGGTTTGGGGAAGGGCGAGGGGGGGAGGGGGGGGGGGGGGGAGGGTTTCGAAAGGGGGAGGGTGGGGGAAGGTTGGTGGCGGTGGTGGTTGAGAAAAACTGACAACCCCCAAATCAAAAATGGAAAAGGAACAGGGTTTCCAAAATTCGGGTGGACCCGTCTCTCTTCTCTTTTCTCCCTTGTCTGTTTTGTTTTGGGGCTGTTTTCTGTTCTGTCTTGTTTGTCTCTGTCCTCTCTCTCTCTCTCTCTCTTTTCTCTCTCTCTCTGTAAAATTGGAAGCCCTTTCCCCTTCCCCCCCCCCTCCTGTGTGTGTTTGTGTGTGTGTGTGTGTGTGTGTGTGGTGTGTGTGGGGGTGGGTGTGTGTGTGTTTTTGTGGGAACATAATGTTATTTTCGGTTTTTTTTCTTTTTTTTTTCTTTCCATTGTAAAGGTGTACGTTGTTTGCAGGGCAGAGCCAAGGTAATGAGCGTCATTTTTACAATACTTATACGATACCCTTAAAACATGAATAATGAAAAAGGGCAAAAAAACATGTAGTCAACCAGGAATATCCGGCTGTTACATTCTGAGGTCTGCCCTTTCCCTTTTTTTGGTTGGTTTGGTTTGGTTTCCTATTTAGCTGGATTACTTCGTTGTCAGACCAGATTTCACCAAGTAAAATTTGGTCGCGCAAATGGGGAGAACATGTTGATACTTTTTCTGGCGCCCCCTAATTTTTTTTTCTTTTTTTTTTTTTTTTTGCGTCGTTTTTGCGACTCTCGAGTGGACTCCCCCCTTCCCCCCCCTTTCCCCCCCCCCCCCCCCCCTTTAAATTTTTGCCAGTAGCAATGACCGTCTTGCTGTGGAATCTTTTGACCTGGGTCACCAGCATGCTGCATTGGGGGGAGGGGAGGGGGGGGGCTCCCCTTATCGCCTCTTCGACGCTAGGATTCAGATTGCACCTAAAGGGCTCATGGAAAAAAAAAAGAAAGAAAAAAAGAAAGAAAAAAAGAAAAAAGAAAGAAAGAAAGGAAGAAAAAAAATGAAAGAGAAAAAAAGAAAAAAACATACACACACTACACATCCCCCCCCTCCTCCAAAAACCCCAAACCCACTCACCCCCTGACCTTTATGTCAAGGCCAAAACCCCCCCACGACAGGGCCTCGTGAATTTCTTGACCATTTTCCTGTGTGTGTTTCAACTCACACTACTTTATGGGCCCCCCTAATCCCACGTTAATCCTATCCTAACATCCCCTACTTCACTGGCCGCCCCCCAATCCCCCCTTTAAATTAATCCCCCAAAATCCCCTTTCTTCACTGGCCGCCCCCTAAACCCCCGTTAATCCTAATCCCTCAACATCCATACTTTATGGCCCCCCCATCCCCCCGTTTTAAACCCAATCCCTCCTCCACACTCTGGCCCCCCCCCCAATCCCCCGTTAAACCTTTTTCCCCCAAATCACCCACTTCATGGCCGCCCCCATCCCACGTTATTCCCAACCTAACATCACCCTACTTCATGGGGCCCCCAATCCCCCGTTAAACCCAAACCTCAACATCACATACTTCCTGGCCGCCCTATCCCACGTTTAAACCTAAACCTCCATCACACTATTCACTGGGCCCCCCTAAACCCCGTTATCCTAATCCCTCGCCCCCCAGGAATCTGTGCGTACCCCCGCGGTAGTTGGGGGCGTTTTCCCCTTAACCATATCCCGCGTAGTTTTAGCTGTGATCGGGAGTGTATTAGTGTTTTTTAAAATGTTCTTTTTGTTCCAAGAGAAAAGGGTATGTTTGTGTTTGGTTGGGCGTCGGTTGTTGTGTGTGCGGCGAGGGAAATTTTGTTCGTCATGGATGGTTGAGTGCTTGCTTGTTGATCAAAAGGTAAATTTTAGTAGGTGTGAAATTGCGTGTCCCCCTTTCACTCCCGCCCCCCCTTTTTCTTCTCTCTCTCTCTCTCTCCTCTCTCTTCTCTCTTCTCTCTCTCTTCTTCTCCCTCATGGAAAAAGTCCTCTTGTGCATGTGAAAGGTGTTTGGGTCTCTACTCGAAACAAAAACATAAAAGGGAAAAGGGGACTTAAAGTCGTATTCTATTACTTCCCTTTTATTGCTTTTTAAAAGGACGATTTTTGGCTAGAGAACGCTACAGAATTTTGCCAAGCCTCTAGTGTCCGTTTTTTCAGAAACAGAAGGCAAAGATTGTTGCTTTATTTTATTTTCCCCTCTAACACCTGCCCCCTTCTTTCCCAGGTGTAAATCTGTGTTTTCCAATATCAGTATGGGTCTGTCAAATGATTTAGGAAATGTTGTATGATTGTTGGTAGACTTTGACTGGGAATATGGGCAGGGGCACTTGACAGAACATTGATGAGAAAACTGTTATGTAAATCCAATGTTACAGATGTGGGGCATTTTTTGAATTTAGTTTTTAATTGTTTTGATAAAAAGCCCTTTTGGTATCGAAAATGTTGTTTTTAAATGCAGAGATTCTCAGTTTGGGGTGGTATCATTGATCTTGTAAGCGATGTCCCGGTTTTTTAATTTGTTTCCCTTTTTTTTTTGTTTCTTTGTTTGTTTCTTTTTTTGTTTCTTTGTTTGTTTTTTATCATCCCCGTTCCAATCCTGACTTCCCTCTCCCCCCCCCCCCATCCCATCTATTTGTTGCTTACACCCAGGATGATGAAAAAATAAATGCTCGGATTGCGTCTCTCTTTTTTTCTCTCTCTCTCTCTTCTCTCTCTCTGTTCCCCATCATCAATACATCACATCATCATCATAAAATTTGTATTGTCGTTTTGTTGTGTGTTGTTATTTTTACTATCATATCATTATGTTTTTATATCTTATAGTCTTGATATTGTCGTTGTTGCTGTTGTATTTTCACTATCATTATCATTATGTTTTTTCTATAATAGCAGTAGTTAGTGGCAGTAGCAGTGGCCTTGTAGTAGAAGTAGTGGTATAATAAAAGCAGTAACAGTAACAGTAGTTTTATTAGTACTATTACCATTGTAATCATATTATCATCATCACTACTGTTATTATATTATTATTATTATTATTATATTATTATTTTATTCTCTTGTTATTTTTGTTGTTGTTGCCGTCATCGTTATCATCATCATTATCATCATCATCATCGTCATCGTCATCATCATTATCATCACCATCATCATCATCATCATCATCATCATCGTCATCATCGTCATCGTCATCATCATCATCATCGTCATCGTCATCGTCATCATCATCGTCATCATCATCATCATCGTCATCGTCATCATCATCATCATCATCATCATCATCATCGTCGTCGTCATCATCATCATCATCATCATCATCATCATCATCATCATCATCGTCATCGTCATCATCATCTTCATCATCAAATCATCATCATCGTCATCGCATCATCATTATCACCATCGTCATCAATATCATTGGTATTGTTGTTGCGTTGTTGTTGTTGAAGACAAAAGTTTATCACCGACCACGTTTCACAATATTGCGAGCAGCAGCAGCAGAAACAGCAGCAGTAGCAGCAAAAACAGCAGCAGAAGCAGCAGCAGTAGCAGCAAAAACAGCAGCAGAAGCAGCAGTAGCAGCAGCAGTAGCAGCAGCACTAATAGTAGTAGTTGTTTATTAGTAGTGCTTTCTTCCTCTTTTCCTCTTGTTTACTATGCTAAAGAGAAACAGACACACCTGTTCCATCTCACGGGTATGGAGAGGGGAATGAGAATGATGGGCAGCAGGAAGGTAGGGGTGGGCGAGGTAAGGCAAAGGAAGATATGGAATGGCAGGGGGTGGGGGGGGGGGACTGCATAGCAAGACAAAGGAGGAACATGGCAAGGGGTGAGGGGATGAGGGAAGGTCACGGGTTCATTCCTTCAGTGACCGGCACTATTGCGAAAATGTAAACGTACCGAACACGGATATGCACGTGGTGGTTTGGGGACGGGAGCGAGGTGGGGGGGGGGGGGGGGGGGGTGGGGTTGCGAAGGTGAGAGGGTGTGGAAGGTTGGTGGCGGTGGTGGTTGAGAAAAACTGACAACCCAACTCAAATATGGAAAGGAACAGGTATGCCAAAATTCGAATGGACCTGTCTCTCTCTCTCTCTCTCTCCCTCTGTCTGTCTGTCTGTCTGTCTTTCTGTCTCTGTCTCTGTCTTGTCTCTGTCTCTCTCTCTCTCTCCTCTCTCTCTCTCTCTCTCTCTCTCGTAAAATTCGGAAGCCCTTCCCGTCCCCCCCTCTCCCTCGTGTGTGTTTGTGTGTGTGTGTGTGTGTGTGTGTGTGTGTGTGTGTGTTGTGTGTGTGTTGTGTGTGTGTGTGTGTGTGTGAACTATACATGTATATATACGGTTCTTTCTTTATTCTTATACATTACCATCTGTAATGGCTGCTACAGTCTGTTCTGCTAGGCGCAGAGCCAAGAGCTAATAGAGCGTCATTTTTCACAATACTTATACAGACTACCCCCTTAAACAATGTACATAATGAACAGGACAAAATACATGTAGTCAACCAGCTGAATAATCCCGGCCTGTTACATTACGCTCAGAAAGGTCTGCCTTCCTTTGTTTGGTTGGTTGGTTTAGGTTTCCGTGATTCAGACTGGATTACTTCGTTGTCAGACCAGATTTCACCAAGTAAAAATTTAGGTCGCGCACAATGGGGAGAACATGTTGCCATACATTGTCTGGCGCCACATAATTTTTTTTTCTTTTTTTTTTCTTTTTCTTGCGTACGTTTCTGTCGACTCTCGACGTGGACTCCCCCTTCCCCCCTTCACCCCCCTCCCCCCCCCCCCCTTGAAAATGTTGCCAGTAGCAATGACCGTCTTGCTGTGGAATCTTTGACCTGGGTCACCAGCATGCTGCATTGGGGGTAGGGGAGGGGGAGGGGCTGCCAATTATCGCCTCTTCCCACAGTCTAGACTTCAGACTAGCACCTAAGGTCTCATGGAAAAGAAAGAAAGAAAGAAAGAAAGAAAGAAAGAAAGAAAGAAAGAAAGAAAGGAAGAAAGAATGAAAGATAAAGAAAGAAAACACACATACACACACATACACCATACC
>JAFLJL010014267.1:6587-24087 GCA_018398815.1 Conus ventricosus | reverse complement strand
GTGCTACTACTTACTGCCTGATAACGTCACCGGCTGTCTGCGCGCTACTGTCGCTTGTGGTGTAGCCCCTCGTGCTTTTTAACCGTTTAAATGCCACAAAGGAGCAACCCACATGTCTGTGCATTGTTGTCCTGTTTATGGTTCAATTCAGTGTTTGGCAATGCAACGTTTTTTGTTTTGTGTGTGTGTGTGTGTGGTGTGTGTGTGTGTGTGTGTGTGTGTGTGTGTGTGTACGTGTGTGTGTGTGTGTGTGTGTGTGTGTGTGTGTGCGTCTTTCAACTACATCATGGAAAGAAGGGGAAATCACTAGCATTGGAGGAGACACAAGGATGAAGGGTGCGTGTCTTTGCACTCTGAAACGCACATGTTACGACTTTGTTTCGTTCTGAAGAAAGCGGAAACCGCTATGAATTGTGGGGGTAGTCATTCTGAAAGTCGGAAAACCCTGGTGACTTGTCCTTGACTTTTCACGCACGTGCTGATCCACTAGGGTCGTGTTGAACATCACGGTCACGTTTGAAATAAGACTTTGGAACTGTTGTATCTTGTTGGCCTTGTCTTTCCTTCTGTCCATCTTCTGTGCCACTTCTGTGGCATTGCACTCACGCCGCTCTCTCCGACTCCATCCCCCTTCCCCAGTCCACAGCCACAGCCCGGCCCGCCGCAGGTCCGTCACAACCAATCCACAGGAAGCACTCAAGGTCAAGCTGTCAAGAGGCTACCCATCGGTGGTGTCCGGTAGTGTCTGTTCTGATCTAACATACGCAGGACACCTCGCCATGTTTGTTCATCCAGGTCCAGTCCCCACTCTCGTGTTGAACCTGACACGCCGCTGCCACGGCAAACACCGCCATCTTGTCCACAGCATATCCCAGCATGCCAGGATCTGGTCTTAAAATAGTTAAGCGGACACACGACAGTGATGTCCCACTCGTGTTTTATCTTTTTTTTTTCCCTATCTGCTTATTTTTTCCCTATCAGCTTCGAATAAATGAACAATATGCTTTTTTTCTTCTTTAAAAAAAAAATCAGATTCCTTCACTGAGAGAATGATGACTAGACTGATGAAGTTACGAGCTTTTCAAGAAAATGTCCTCCTGGGGATGGAGATCAACTTCCGATGAGGAATTCTTTATTACATCGTTCCCAGTGTTTCCTAATGGTATTCATAGAGGTCTGGGGGGTTTTCCTCCACGTAGAGTTTGTCTTATGCATGTCTATTGGTGTGTCTGTGTGTTTGTTCGTGGGGGTTGGGAAGAGGGGGCTGAGTCTGTCTTACTGATGCATGTATATTGGTGTGTCTGTGTTTGTTCGTGGGGGATGGGTAGTGGGGGCTGAGTTTGTCTTACTGATGCATGCATATTGGTGTGTCTGTGTGTGTGTTCGTGGGGGTTGGGTAGAGGGGCTGAGTTTGTCTTATAGATGCACGTATATTGGTGTGTCTGTGTGTTTGTTCGTGGGGGTTGGGTAGAGGGGAGCAGTTTGTCTTACAGATGCGCGCACATTAGTGTGTCCAGTGTTCGTGCGTTTGGTCGTGTGGGTTATACAGAGGGAGGTGAAGCATTTGGGGAAGGGGAGAAGGGAATGGAGGAAGATGGGGCGAGGAGATGGGAGGGGGGACAACTGCAGGCTTCAACGACGGTTTGTTTTGTATGTGAAGGTCAATACCGGGGATGTTAGAAACAGGTAAAAAGAAATCTATCATTATTACTTTCATCCTCTCCATCGCATCATTATCATTATCATTATCATCATCGCCATCACGTTCATCATCACCGTCATCATTATCCTTCTTGTCCGTATCATTATCATCATCATCATCATCATCATCATCATCATCATCATCATCATTATTATTATTATTATGATTATTATATCATTATCATCATCATCATCGTCATCACGATCATCATCACTGTCGCCATTATCATTCTTGTCCGTATCATCATCATTATCATCATCACTATCATCATTATGATTATGATGATTATCATCATCATCATTATTACTATTATTATCATTATTATTATCATTATCAACATCGTCATCATTACTGTTGTTATCATTATCATTATTACTATTTTTGTTAACATTATTGTTATTCTTATCATCGTCATCATCATCACCATTATTATTTTTATTGTTATCATTATTATTATTATTATGTACAATGTATCTATTGCCATGATTACTTCTATCCCCCATCATTGTTGTCGTTATTCGCTCAATAGTCCTAAAACGATAGAAAACGAAAAGACAAAACACACACTTTACTGAACAATAGAACCGTGGAGATGTCAGTGAGGACAGGTAGGTCATTTGACAACGACTAACACTCGTTCTGTTCTGGTTTGGCTGGTTGGTTGTCTTTTTTTTTTTTTTTTTGTAGAGAGAGAGGGAGAGAGAGAGAGAGAGAGAGAGAGAGAGAGAGAGAGAGAGAGGGAGGGAGGGAGGGAGGGGAGAGAAGAGAGAGAGAGAGAGAGAGAGAGAGAGAGAGAGAGGAGAGGGAGGGAGAGAGAGACAGAGACAGACAGACAGACAGACAAAAAGTTGGTTACCTTATATTTGTTTCTTTATGGTTTGTTCCATCAAATTCTGCTGATCCGAAACTTTGCATTGGGCCCAATGTTGTGAAATGAATGGACCGACAGACCATAGTGAAGAAGACACAAACATACTTCATTACTTCCACGCCTCGAGCTGTGTGCACTGGTGCCCTTGGCTCACGTGCAGCTACCGTCGATCATTCTTTTGCAGATGCCTCTTGTGATTATGTTCCATACTCAGCTTCGCCTCTTCCTTCTCTCTCCCTGTGTGTGTGTGTGTGTGTGTGTGTGTGTGTGTGTGTGTGTGTGTGTGTGTGTGTGTGTGTGTTTGTGTGTTTATGTGTGTGTGTGTGTGTGTGTGTGTGTGTGTGTGTGTGTGTGTGTGAATCAATTTTTTCTCATTTTCTGTCACACACACCACACACACACACACACACACACACACACACACCACACACACACACACACAACACGCGCGCGCACGCACGCACGCACGCACGCACGCACGAACACACAACACACACACACACACACACACACACACACACACACACACACTAGCCCGTAAGCGCGCAAACGCATGCGCGGACGCACGTGTACACACACGCCAAAAAACACCCAAGCGTGCACACGCGCGCGCACATATACATATGCATAAACATTGCGCTCGCACAAGAGAGAGAGAGAGAGAGAGAGAGAGAGAGAGAGAGAGAGGAGAGAGAGAGAGAGAGAGAGAGAGAGAGAGAGAGAAAGAGAGAGAGACAGAGAGAGAGAGAGAGACAGACAGACAGACAGACAGAGAGGACACGTTAAGGGACTCACCTTCTCTTGGACGTCATTTTGGTGCTTGACATGGTGACTGGTGAAGGCACTATCCCCAGCAAGGCACTATCTCCCAGCAAGGCACTATCTCCAGCAAGGTACTATCTCCCAGCAAGGTACTATCTCCCAGCAAGGTACTATCTCCCAGCAAGGCACTATCTCCAGCAAGGTACTATCTCTCAGCAAGGTACTATCCCCTAGCAAGGTACTATCTCTCAGCAAGGCACTATCTCCCAGCAAGGCACTATCTCCCAGCAAGGCACTATCTCCCAACACACCAATGAAGACTACGACCACAGCTAACGTCACCTTCACTTCCACTTCTTGCCACCACAGCTGAAGCACAAGATGACGTCACTTTCTCCTCCTAGCCTCGCGGCGAACTTAGTGGATGACAGTCACTTTGACTTAGATTTCCTGGCCCAACAGCGAGACAACAAGATGACGTCACCTTCACTTCCTATTCGTCGCCTCACACCAAGGTAAAATGTTGACGTCACTTTCACTTTTTGTTGATGGCCCAACACCAAGGCAAAATGATGACGTCACCTGCACTTTCAGTTTCTGGAACCACAGAAGGCTACAGGCGGAAAGATGCTGTCCACTGGTTTGGTCTTTGTGAGGGCAACATGTCCAATGGAAGATCTTCTTTCAGTTGATGTCCGCGGCCTCCTCTTTCACGTCACTATTAACACGGCCCTGTCACTTTTTATTAAGAAGTCGACAGACAGGATTTGTGTGTGTGTGTGTGTGTGTGTGTGTGTGTGTGTGTGTGTGTGTGTGTTGTGTGTGTGTGTGTATTATTGTGTGTGTGTGTGTGTGTGTGTGTGTGTGTGTGTGTGTGTGTGTGTGTGTGTGTGAAGCAACAGACAGGTGGGGCTGATCAGGCACACAATTCTGGAGATTCTAGGAGAGATGAATCTCTGGTCTTAACAGCCGTCTGACGTGGACACAGTCTACTACAATCAGTTGTTTGTTGGATCTTTTCCCTGACCGTTATTCCTGCAGTTTTCACAATCACAGATCACTTGCTGTGAATATCCTGAAAATCAGTTCCAGTTGAAACAGGTCAACTGATTAAACAGGCTGATATCCGTAATCTCTCAGAATAATCCAACGGAATAATTATCAGAATCTTTCAAAACCTTAAAATCACTCCGGGGGATGAGATCACAGGAGCTTAAGGGTGTGCACTGTTTCGCTCCTCTGCAGTTCGATGTCTTTGTGTTTATGGTCAGGTGGGGGGGGCAAACCAGACGCAAGCTGAGACAGGTGGGGGCAAACCAGACGCAAGCTGAGATGAGTTGTCAACATTGGACAGGTGGGGGGCAAACCAGACGCAAGCTGAGATGAGTTGTCAACATTGGTCAGGTGGGGGGGGCAAACCAGACGCAAGCTGGATGAGTTGTCAATAGTATTTCCTCACTCGTCCTGTCAGTGGTTTGTGTCTGAAACAATAATTCATTCATTCATTTCTTTACTCATTCTGTCTTTTCTGTATTCGTCCATCTAATTAAACACTCATTCGTTTGTAATTTACCTTTTTATTTTATTTAGCCTGTTGAGTCTTTCCACTGGATATCATTCATTCATTCTTTAGATCTTTCGTTCATTTGGTTATTTATCAAATCGGTCATTGATTCATTCGTCCGTTTCCTTCATTATTCATTCACTGAAGCGCTTTTAATCAACAAGTTCGTCAGTCAATCAATCAATTGTGCATCCAGTCTACCCTTCCTCTCTTCGTGCATTCATTCATTCATTCATTTTTTTATACATGCGTTCATGCTTTTCTTCCTTCGCCCGTTTCATTGCCACATTCGCTCACTGACTGAAATGTATGGCCAAAGTACCTGCTTACATTGCAATTATGGATGCTTTTGGCGCCGTTGTATTTGAGGAGGAGGAGGAGGAGGAGGACGACGATGACGACGCCGACGATGGTATTCCTCTTATCGCTGCTACTGATGCGGCTGTCCTCAAAGTTCCCTTCGTGACGATGCTGTTCTGAGGATAAGAACCGTCTGGCACCAATCTTTTGTTGTCGCTTTTTTCCCTGGGTGATACCTGACACCGATGTTATGTTTTTGTGTGTGTTTTTTTCTGCCTCCGTCTTTTCTTGTTCTTTTCCTAGAGAAAATTTCATACAAGGAACTTTTTAACGAGCACACAAACTAGAGATAAACTTTTCTTTCTTTCTTTCTTCTTTTTTCGTTTCCCCACTTTCTTGCTTCTTTCTTTCTATTTTGTTTTCAGGTTTCTTGAGATCTGCTCCTCACCGAAAAAAAGATATTCACAGTGACAGTGCGAATGCCGACATCCCTGAAAATTGCGTAGCTGTTGTTATTGTTGTCGTTGTTGTTGTTGTTGTTCACCTCAATCTAGCAGACTCCAGCACAAAATCAACAACAGGGGAGGGTGCCACACACACCCCAAAAAACCAACAGAAGAGCAGCAGCAGCAGCAGCGGTGCTGGGACTAGCAGAGTGACTGCAAGCAGAGAGGAAGGCACCGACCGGGTGCTGGTCGTTCCAGTCACAGACGGGATGGGGTTCTTCGCCCGAAGTCCCGCCACACACGCCGGCGTCGGACGTCAAGCCAACTTCGCGTGGGTCAACTGCCGAACAGACAGAGGAGAGAGAGAGAGAGAGAGAGAGAGAGAGAGAGACAGAGACAAAACAAAAAGCCGAGTTAGTCAAGCAAGCCATGCAGGCCAACCAACCAGCCCTATTGAAGGATTGGCTTAGGGCCTAAGTAATCTGGAGCACTGCCGGTAGGGGGGGGGGGGGGGGGGTGAAGGGTCATAAAATGAGACCCCACCAGATTCATGCACCGGAGATTTTGACAACAGCTTACTTTGCATGCTCGCTGATATGTTCCAACTCTCTCTCTCTCTCTCTCTCCCCTCTCTCTCTCTCTCTCTCTCTCTCTCTCTCTCTCTCTCTCTCCCCCCCTCCCCCCCCCCTCTCTCTCTCTCTTTCCCTCCCCCCTCCTTCCCCCCCCCTCTCCTCTCTCTCTGGTTGGTTGATTTTGAAGTCACATATTGTTATTTTTCTGCTTCATCGAGGGCAAGATGTAAAAAAGCCTGTATTGTGCTTATTCTTTATCCCTCATTAAAAAAGATTCGTTCGTTCGTTCGTTCGTTCGTTCCCCCCCCCCCTCTCTCTCTCTCTCTCCTTCTCTCTCTCTCTCTCTCTCTCTCTCTCTCCCCTCCATCTCTCTCTCTCCTCTCTCTCTCTCTCTCTCTTTCCCTCCCCCCTCCTTCTCCCCCCTCTCTCTCTCTCCCTCTCTCTCTCTCTCTCTTCCCTCCCCCTCCTTCTCCCCCTCTCTCTCTCTCTCTCTCTCTCTCCGCTCCCTCTCTCTCTCTCTCTCTCTCTCTCTCTCTCTCTCTCTTTCCCTCCCCCTCCTTCTCCCCTCTCTCTCTCTCCCCCCCTCTCTCTCTCTCTCTCTTCCCTCTCTCTCTCTCTCTCTCCTCTCTCTCTCTCTCTCTCTCTCTCTCTCTCTAAAGCAGTCTACGAGTAGCATTGTGTGATATCCATTTCTTTTCCTGCTCTCTCCAAACTGTCTCTGTGTTACATTGTGTAGTACCCATCTCATTTCCTTTTTCTGCCTAGGCAATCTCTAGGTTACATTCCGCAGTATCCATTCTTTTCATTTTGTCTGCATACAGTCGATGGGTTACACTGTGTAGTATCCGCCTCATTTCGCTTAATTCCCAAACAGTCTATGCGTTACAGTCTGTGGTATCCAATTCATTTCCTGTATCCACAAACAATCTGTGTGTTACACTGTGTAGTATCCATCCCATGTCCCTGTATCCATAAACAATCTATGCGTTACAGTGTGTAGTATCCATCTCATTTCCCTGTATCCCCAAACAATTTATTGTTATAGTGTGTAGCATCCATCTTGTTTCTTTCTATTCACAAACAATTATGGATTACGGTGTGTAGCATCCGCCTCATTTCCCTCTATCCTAAAACTATCTATGCGTTTACTGGGTGTAGTATCTATCTCATTTTCCTTTATTCCCAAACAATCTACACGTTACAGTGTGTAGTATCCGTCTGTTTCCTCTGTCCCCAAACAAATTAGGGTTACAGCGTGTAGCGCCGTCGCACATCCCTTTCTACACAAAATAGATTGCGGCTTACGGTTGTAATATCCATATCATTGCCTTAATTCCACAAAAAAATCTACGGGGCACTGTAATCGTATCCATCTCATTTCGCTTTTTCTGCACACAATCTACGTGTTACAGTGTGTAGTATCTGTCCACCGCATCTCCCTTTATCTCTTAACAATCAATGTCGCAATTAACGAAGTTCATCTCTTTTCCCTTCATCCCCAAGCAAAGCATGTACCACAGTGTGCAGCACCCATCTCTGTCCCTTCATCTCCAGACAATCCCTGTGCTGCAGTGTGTGGTATCTGGCCATCTCTGTCCCTTCATCTCCAGACAATCCCTGTGCTGCAGTGTGTGTAGTGTTTGGCCATCGCATCTCCCTCTATGTTCGATCAATGTAAGCGTTACAGTGTTCAATGTTCATTTCATTCCTTTCATTCCCAGTCTATGGCTTATATTGTGTACTATCTGTCTCTTGACATTTCTTCCCCCCCACCCCCCACCCCTCCTTCTTTCGTTCATTCCATCTTCTCAGTCGTCCCCATCTCCCATCCAAATCCCCTTTCGTTTCGCTTCTGTCATGAATTGATACGTATGCTACAGTGTGTATTACATGTCTCCCCTCTCTCCTAACCTCCAATGGTTTATAGTACCAACTATTAGTTCCTACCCTTCGACTATGAATTGATATGTATGTTACTGTGTGTATTATATGTCGCCCCTCTCTCCTAACCTCCAATGGTTTATAGTACCAACTATTAGTTCCTACCCTTCCACTATGAATTGATATGTATGTTGCAGTGTGTATTATATGTCGCCCCTCTCTCCTAACCTCCAATGGTTTATAGTACCAACTATTAGTTCCTACCCTTCCACTATGAATTGATATGTATGTTACAGTGTGTATTATATGTCTCCCCTCTATCCTAACCTCCAATGGTTTATAGTACCAACTATTAGTTCCTACCCTTCAACTATGAATTGATATGTATGTTGCAGTGTGTATTATATGTCTCCCCTCTCTCCTAACCTCCAATGGTTTATAGTAACCAACTATTAGTTCCTACCCCTCCTCTGCCATCACCTCCTCCCCATCTCTTACTCCACCCGCCCGCTCATCCTGTCACTAATGTCCAGTCATCTCTGACCAACTGAAGTGTTCATGTAACAATGTTAAGGACAGTGCCCGCACAAACCTATCTCTGCGGACATGAGGGCCAGACTGAGGATCAGTTGGCGCACACACACACACACACACACACCACACACACACACACACACACACACACACATACACGCGCGCACGCGCGCACACACACACACACACACCATTCCCCCTTTACCAGCCTGCCCCGTCTTTCTCTCGAAAGTACCTCCTCGCTCGTCAAGCACGAAATTTCCACCGGAAGGACAAATTAAGTTAGGGACCATGTCTAATCTTAATGATACACCGCCCTGGCTTAGTGAGCGCGGACAAGCCGGTGAAGCACGCACATTGTCGTCCTCGCAATTCGAGGCGGGACCGTCTGTGCCTCTTGCCTGCCCAGGAGGAGATAACGATGAGTGGGACACAGGTTGGTAGGATGTGAACTGGTGTGGGTTGAACCGTGTTGTCCGACTGTTACGTGTTCTGGTATAGGTTGGACTGTGTTGTCCGACTGTTATAATATGTACCGGTATGGGTTGGAATGTGTTGTACGACTGTTATGATGTGTACTGGTATGGGTTAGACTATGCTGTCCGACTGTTACGATGTGTACTGGTATGGGTTAGACTATGTTGTCCGACTGTTACGATGTGTACTGGCATGAGTTAGACTATGTTGTCCGACTGCTACGATGTGTACTGGTATGGGATAGAATGTGTGGTCCTTCTGTCATGATGTGTACCGGTATGGGTTGGAATGTGTTGTCCCACTGGTATGTGTACCGGTATGGGCTGGAACGTGTTGTCCCACTAGTATGATGTGTACCGGTACGGGTTGGAACGTGTTGTCCCACTGGTATGATGTGTACCGGTATGGGTTGGAACGTGTTGTCCCACTGGTATGTGTACCGGTATGGGTTGGAAAGTGTTGTCCCACTGGTATGATGTGTACCGGTATGGGTTGGAACGTGTAGTCCGAATGGCATTGATGTGTACCGGTATGGGTTGGAACGTGTTGTCCCACATGGTATGATGTGTACCGTATGGGTTGGAACGTGTTGTCCCACTGGTATGATGTGTACCGGTATGGGTTGGAACGTGTTGTCCCACTGGTATGATGTGTACCGGTATGTGTTGGAACGTGTTGTCCCACTGGTATGATGTGTACCGGTATGGGTTGGAACGTGTTGTCCCACTGGTATGATGTGTACCGGTATGGGTTGGAACGTGTTGTCCCACTGGTATGATGTGTACCGGTATGGGTTGGAACGTGTTGTTTCATACTCCATTGCAATCAATTAAAGCAGGATTCATACTCCATTTCAATCAATTAAAGCAGGATTCATACTCCATTGCAATCAGTATATTCCAAAAGAGTTTGCCTTTACTGAAAGGCTTTATGCAGATACAATGCTTTAATTGCGTTCTGTTCCTTCCTCTTTCGATGCCATAAGTAAACTGGATCGAAAGAAACATGGGTCATATAGAATTTCTCCGGAAAAAAAAATCATACAAAGATCGTTCAGAACAGAACATGTTAGAACAAAGTGGAGCTCTGCCTCATTGGACTCTTCACACAATGGACATTACAGCTCATTAACATCATAGTTCTCTGCCTCATTGGACTCTTCACACAATGGTCATTACAGCTCATTAACATCATAGTTCTAAAGCGATACCAATGTACATTAAGTTCAGATTATACCAGATCTAAATTCAGTAATACTAAACCGCAAATAGCTATCCATACCAAACGTGAGATATGCTTTCACCAAATGACTAGAGGTACAGCTTCTATACATTTCAAACCTATCACTTGATTTGATGTGACTTTCCCAGTCATGCCATTGATTTGATGTGACTTGCCCAGTCATGCCATTGATTTGATGTGACTTTCCCAGCCATGCCACCTACAATCAATTCATCTCTGGCACAGTGTTTGTCCAAACAATTTTCTTCACCCACACCTTGTTATTCCCACACATAGCCAAAACCAAATTCATAAAGAAATAATCGAATGTTTGATACCCAGTTATTTTCCCTTGGAGTCTAAACCATACAACATGGCGTAATGTTTCCTTAGTTGACGATCAGATCTCATTTTTAATCATTTGAACCCGTAACGAATGCCCCCAATAGCCGAGTTTATATACAGTGGGTACCTGTATGGCTCTTCATATACTAAGTCATTTCCATTTTCATACCCACTCCCAGAAACTTTTTTAAGGCCATATAAGATAACCGATTCACAGTGTATACTTACAGATCTATCCTAAACCCACAACTCTGAGCCATATAGAGCAATCGGGTGTATGCAGATATCGAAAATATTGACAGAGAGGTCCAGAGAATTGTTATTCAAAGAATATAGCTTTTTCAAATATGTAACAAACGATTCTTCGCTCTTCCAGAAAGATCTTTGCAAGCGACAACAAAGCTCAAACGAGTGGAGAAAAGGTTCCAAGATATTGCAGACATTAACTACTGGCATGGCAATATCATTGTATACCCATCTTTCCTGGCTGACAAGTGTAGACATTAACTACTGGCATGGCAATATCACTGTACACCCATCTTTCCCTGGCTGACAAGTGTAGACATTAACTACTGGCATGGCAATATCACTGTATACCCATCTTTCCCTGGCTGACAAGTGTAGACATTAACTACTGGCATGGCAATATCACTGTATACCCATCTTTCCCTGGCTGACAAGTGTAGACATTAACTACTGGCATGGCAATATCACTGTATACCCATCTTTCCCTGGCTGACAAGTGTAGACATTAACTACTGGCATGGCAATATCACTGTACACCCATCTTTCCCTGGCTGACAAGTGTAGACATTAACTACTGGCATGGCAATATCACTGTATACCCATCTTTCCCTGGCTGACAAGTGTAGACATTAACTACTGGCATGGCAATATCACTGTATACCCATCTTTCCCTGGCTGACAAGTGTAGACATTAACTACTGGCATGGCAATATCACTGTATACCCATCTTTCCCTGGCTGACAAGTGTAGACATTAACTACTGGCATGGCAATATCATGTATACCCATCTTTCCCTGGCTGACAAGTGTAGACATTAACTACTGGCATGGCAATATCACTGTATACCCATCTTTCCCAGGCTGACAAGTGTAGACATTAACTACTGGCATGGCAATATCACTGTATACCCATCTTTCCCTGGCTGACAAGTGTAGACATTAACTACTGGCATGGCAATATCACTGTATACCCATCTTTCCCCGGCTGACAAGTGTAGACATTAACTACTGGCATGGCAATATCACTGTATACCCATCTTTCCCTGGCTGACAAGTGTAGACATTAACTACTGGCATGGCAATATCACTGTATACCCATCTTTCCCTGGCTGACAAGTGTAGACATTAACTACTGGCATGGCAATATCACTGTATACCCATCTTTCCCTGGCTGACAAGTGTAGACATTAACTCACATGGCATGGCACATATGCACTGTATATCCATCTTTCCCTGGCTGACAAGTGTAGACATTAACTACTGGCATGGCAATATCACTGTATACCATCTTTCCCTGGCTGACAAGTGTAGACATTAACTACTGGCATGGCAATATCACTGTATACCCATCTTTCCCTGGCTGACAAGTGTAGACATTAACTACTGGCTTGGCAATATCACTGTATACCCATCTTTCCCTGGCTGACAAGTGTAGACATTAACTACTGGCATGGCAATATCACTGTATACCCATCTTTCCCTGGCTGACAAGTGTAGACATTAACTACTGGCATGGCAATATCATTGTATACCCATCTTTCCCTGGCTGACAAGTGTAGACATTAACTACTGGCATGGCAATATCATTGTATACCCATCTTTCCCTGGCTGACAAGTGCACCTCTTTCCTAAAATAAAACTATGGATATTACTCTTATCCATGTTAACTTCAATTGCAATTGGTTAACTGAAGCAGAGATAAGGAGAGAGAGAGAGAGAGAGAGAGAGAGAAGAGAGAGAGGAGAGAGAAGAGAGAGAGAGAGGAGAGAGAGAGAGAGACAGACAGACAGAAGAAGAGAGAGAGAGAGAAGAAAGAGAGAGAGAGAGAGAGAGAAGGAGAGGAGAGGAGAGAGAGAGAGAGAGAGAGAGAGGAGAGAGAGAGAGAGAGAGAGAAAGCTTGTGTGTGAGAAATGGAAAGAATGAAGGAAGTAAGGAAAATGAGTGATCGATATTGAACGATATTGACTGGATGACACGAGAAACGACTGAATGAAGCGCCAGCTGGCAGCTCTTCAGTCGGCACTACCCAGGTAGGCAGCCCGTTGTGTAAACGAGTGTTGATTGTAAAGCGCTCAGAGCTTGGTCTCTAACCGAGAATAGGCGCTATATAAGTATTCATTATTATTATTATTATTATATTATTATTATTATTATTATTTAGACTCTATAGAGACACGCCCGCGCGCGCACACACACACACGCACGCACGCATGTGCGCACGCGCGCGCGCACACACACACACACACACACACACACACACACACACACACACACACACACACACACACACAGTACATAGAAATAAAACGGTCGGCCAGTGTCAACCCTTGGTCCAGCATTCATGAAACAGAAAGAACAGCACCCCGCCCCCCTCCCGCGCGCGCACACACACACCACACACACACACACACACACACACACACACACACGCGCGCGCGCGTACACACACACGCGCGCGCGCGCGCGCGCGCGCGCTGTTCCCCACATGGAATAGAAAAATGGAGGCAGCTACGAACAGCAACCGTGGCCCACTCTTACTGATCTCTTTCTGGCAGTGGCCCGGAAGGCGTGTTCGTTGTTGGTTTGTGGCCATAATCACCACCACAATAGGCTGTCACTGTGCAAAGTCTGTGCAACAACCGTGCTTTACTCTGTGTGTGTGTGTGTGTGTGTGTGTGTGTGTGTGTGTGTGTGTGTGTGTGTGTGTGTGTGTGTGCGTGCGCGCGCGCGCGCGCGGCGCGTGCGTGCGTGCGTGCGATGTTCAGAAATCTTACCAGTCCACGTACAGACTGGCCGTTCGTAACATATTAACGTATCTGTCAACTTGGAAAGTGATTACAAGACAAAAAATGTAGTATCAGATATCTATATGGATTATTATAATACCGAACATCTAAGTAGTGAAGAAAATAATGCGGCAAGTATCATTTCAAGGCAATCAAAATACAAAGACAAAGGAACAAAACTAGGATGCGAACAGTATCAAAGACAATCTGTGTGTGTGTGTGTGTGTGTGTGTGTGTGTGTGTGTGTGTGTGTGTGTGTGTGTGTGTGAGAGAGAGAGAGAGAGAGAGAGAGAGAGAGAGAGAGAGAGAGAGAGAGAGAGAGAGAGAGAGAGTCCACCAGTGTTAAGTCTGTACGTCACCTTACTTATCTCTTTTCTCTCTCTCTCTCTCTCTCTCTCTCTCTCTCTCTCTCTCTCTCTCTCTCTCTCTCTCTCTCTCTGCGCGCGCTTGCGTGCGTGCGCGCGCGCGCGCGCTTGTGTGTGTGCGTGTGTATACACGGGTGTGTACATTCGTGCGTGCGTACATGCATACGTTTGTGCGTGTGTATATGTGTGCACATGGTTGAGTCTGCTTGTGTGTGTGTGTGCGTGTGTGTGTGTGTGTGTGTGTGTGTGTGTGTGTGTGTGTGTGTGTGTGTGTGTGTGTGTGTGTATGTGTGTGTGTGTGTGTGTGTGTGTGTGTGTGTGTGTGTGTGTGTGTGTGTGTGTGTGTGCACTTGCATGTGGGTGTGCATGTACGTATGTGTGTGCGCGCGCGCATGCAAGAGTGTGCATGTGTGTGTGTGTGTGTGTGCATATGTGTGCGTACGTACGTGCCTATATACGTGCATGCTCGCGATCGAGCGCGCGCGCGCGTGTGTGTGTGTGTGTGTGTGTGCGTGTGTGTGTGTGTTCACTGACCAAAAAAAAAAATCTGAACTGACGTCATCGCCCCGCATACTACGAACACGATTCTGGATCTGGTTGAAAGTACGCACATGGCAAATTAAAAAAATAAAATTAAATTAAAAAAAAGCAGAAGAGACTAGCCTGCCAACAGAAATTCCCCTACTGTAAACCTACTCTGATCCCTGTAAATCGAGGTATCATATTTTTGTTCTTTTATGTCATCCTGGCGTGAATGGGTACTCGTAGACGCTCTTGACTTAGCAGAGTCCGGATATCGGCTGTAAATTCAATATTTATTGCCTAGTGACATCATACACCCTCCAAGCCTTGTCTTCTGTTGTATTTCTTCTGGGGACACCAACAGCATGTCAGCTGACTTTTACAATTAGCTGCAAAGTGACGCGCCTGAAGGCAGAAATTGAAAAAAATTGTGAAAAAAAGAATTGTTAGTGATATTGCAAGACAATATGGACAAAGAGATTACAAGACAAAACACGACCCGTTTCGACCTCTTCGGTCTTCTTCAGGTAAAACAAGTAAGACTCAGGACAAGGAAAAGTAAGAACGAGCAATCATTTTTCTTCTCATATTCGGCGCTGAATCGTTGCTTGTTCGTTTTCGTTGTTCCGAATGTTGTTTGTTTCACCTGAAGAGGACCTAAGAGGTCAAACTGCGTCGTGTTCTGTTTTGTAATCTGTATGTCCATGTTGTCTTGCGGAATCACTGTTAATTCTTTTTCAAAGTAACTTTCACAAGCTGTCTTTCTGGGTGAGTGTCTGCATGAGGCGATAGGACAATTTGGTGATCAAAGGGAGAGAATCCAGTCAGAAATCTCACCCCGTGCCGCCCGATAAACAGATAAGGTATGGTAATGTTGCTTACAGCCCAGCCAACAACAAAGGTTCATATCAGGGCTGTCACTGCGTTGAAGTCAACTCACAAGTCATTCATTCACACAACCTTTAAAATACATCTTCTTAAAACACACCCGAAATTTTGTTAAAAATCTTTCAACTATAAAATCTCAGATCAGATGAAAAAATGTTAATCTCTTTCAAAAGTTCAAAGATCACACCAGGTGGAACATCTCTGAAAAAAAGGTTTTCATGGAATCTGCTGTAAAATATTTGACTCACATCTTGCATGTCCCAACACTCTAACAGAATATGTTTCATTGCTGAACAATTAAAGTGCTGAACAATTAAATATGTTTCATTGTGAGTGGCACATGACATGAAATGCACCACGGAGCTTCTTTACTCTTTAAAAGGTAGGAATGGGTAAAATACGAACGGCCAGTGTGCAGCCGGCATAAAACCGTTTCTTCTTTGCAACCCCAGAGGTAGATGAGAGGAACTGTAATTTCAAAACAGCTTGACTGAGGGCGAAAACTGAAGCAAAATTTGAAAAGAGAGGGGGCTAGTTACCGCCAAGGACACAGACAAACAGAGTACAGGACTAGGTTTCAGGTTTGGACGGATCTGGAAAAGTTTATCCGTCTGTGTATTCCAGTTCTTGGCCAGAGGTCTTTGACATAATCACAAACTTTCGGTTTTAGATCTGTGTAGGGGATAGATACGTTAGACAGTTTCCTTGTTGTGGCATTCTTGGCCAAACGATCGGCCATCTCATTCCCTCCGATGCCAACATGATCGGGAACCCAAGCAAGAACAATGCTGAGACCTTCCGCTTTCAACGCGGCAAAACGTTCTTTTAAAAAGAAGTGTAGAAGTTCAGGATGATGGACAGACTGCAAGTCATATTGCAAATTCAACTGCACAGATTCGACATATAATTGTAATCCTCAAACGTCTCCATCGCTCTTGTTCACTGAAGAGAATAATTGTAATCTCGAACGTCTCCATCGCTCTTGTTCACTGAAGAGAATAATTGTAATCCTCGAACGTCTCCATCGCTCTTGTTAACTGAGAGAATAATTGTAATCCTCGAACGTCTCCATCGCTCTTGTTAACTGAAGAGAATGGACTGAGAGAGGATCCCCATCCAGGAGGCTCAGCAGTCTACAGACCCCGAGGGTGTGAAAGTAGGATCACCATCCTGGAGGCTCAGCGGTCTACAGACCCCGAGGGTGTGAAAGTAGGATCACCATCCAGGAGGCTCAGCAGTCTACCGACCCCGAGGGTGTGAAAGTAGGATCACCATCCAGGAGGCTCAGCGGTCTACAGACCCCGAGGGTGTTGAAAGTAGGATCACCATCCTGGAGGCTCAGCGGTCTACAGACCCCGAGGGTGTGAAAGTAGGGTCACCATCCAGGAGGCTCAGCATTCTACAGACCCGAGGGTGTGAAAGTAGGATCACCATCCTGGAGGCTCAGCGGTCTACAGACCCCGAGGGTGTGAAGTAGGGTCACCATCCAGGAGGCTCAGCGGTCTACAGACCCGAGGGTGTGAAAGTAGCTTTCAAACCAAAGGGGATTATGATCGGCAATGTTCCCCATGAAGCTATACAACAGCTATTGGGAGGCCATGCCCAAAGCGAAGGGACAGCTCGCTATTGCACTCCTATATCATTATTAGAATTCTGTTACGTTAGATGTCCAGCTCAAAATAGAGTGACCCCACCAGAGACAGACAGACAGACAGACAGAGAGAGAGAGAGAGAGGAGAGAGAGAGAGAGAGAGAGAGAGAGAGAGAGAGAGAGAGAGGAGGAGAGAGAGAGAGAGAGATCACCTAAAGTTTATCACGAAAAAAAAAGAGTTTCCAAAGGGAAAGGAAACGATGTATTCTGAAAGTGTTATTTGTTGTTGTTGTTGTTATTAACCATTCTTTTAATTCCCCCTGTCGAGAAATGTGACAAAAGGATGAACTAGGTTAGGGGGAATCTTCCGTGCACTTATGGACAGAACTCCTTCAAAGTCAAAGATAAACACCTCCGACTCGCACTCA
>JAFLJL010014267.1:1587-4087 GCA_018398815.1 Conus ventricosus | reverse complement strand
CTCCGACACCGAAACGTCCACAGACCAAAGATCTTTATCCCCCCCCCCCCCCCCCCCCAGGCAAGCATGGAGGAGAGAGAGAGAGAGAGAGAGAGAGAGAGAGGAGAGAGAGAGAGAGAGAGAGGAGAGAGAGAGAGAGAGACCACCCACCAACACAATTGTACAACAGGCTAGCATGAGCAGTAACTGTCATATCTTGGTCGTCCATCGATCCGATGATGACTGTCCTCATGAGCCAAGTCCTTGTCTTGTGTGGGCACGGAGGTGGCTGGTTAAGCCAATCCTTGATCGGCAGACGCGGGTGCAGTGGGAGCAAGGAAACTGTCCGGGGCGGTCAGGATTGGTGGCTGACGCCTTTCTTCTTGCCCGTGCTGCAGTCACATCAGCTCGCCTCTTCTCCTCGAAGTTGTCACACCGCCCGGATGGTGAGGGCGCGCCAGTCTGGTCTGTCCATAGCATACAGCTCCATCTGTTTGGGAGGGATGCCAGAGTGTTTGATGGACTTCACGCAGTCCTTGAACCTTTTGCGTGGTCTGCCTTGGTTCCGCTTTCCCAAGGTCAGTTCGCCATACATCAGCTGCTTAGGCAGCCTGTGGTCATCCATCCGGACCACGTGACCAACCCAACGAAGCTGGCTTTCAGTATCATGGCCTCGATGCTGGTCATCTCAGCTCTGTCCAGGACCTCGAGGTTTGTGATCCGTCTTGCCAGTGGATTTTCATAACTGACCGCAGGCTTCTCATATGGAACTTCTCCAGCTGCTTCAAGTGTCTTTTGTACACAGTCCATGTCTCGCATCCATCTAGGAGGCTGGTGAGGACGACGGCTCTGTACACCTTGAGCTTTGTGGAGAGCTGGATGTTGTGCTGGTTCAGGACACGAGCTCGGAGACGACCAAGAGCTTGACTGGCCTTGCAAATCCTGACGTTGATCTCTTTATCCAGGCTGCCGTCGTTCCTGATGGTACTGCCGAGGTACCTGAAGTCATCCACTGTCTTTAGCTGGGTGCCCTCCATGGAGATAGAGGGGGGAGGGGCAGTTGATGTAGGCGCGGCTGAAATAGTACCTCTGTCTTGCCGAGACTGATGGTGAGTCCGAAAAGGCGGGAGGCTTCTGCAAACTTATCTGCGATGAGCTGTAGGTCAGTCTCTTTGTGTGCCATGAGAGCACAGTCATCAGCAAAACGTGCTTCCAGGATGATCTTCTCCACAACCTTGGTCCTGGAATTCAGTCGGCGGAGGTCGAACAGTGAGCCATCAAGTATGTATCGTAGATATACCCCAAGGTCCAAGTCCCTGATAGCGTGGTTAAGGACGCAGGTGAAAAAGAGGTTGAAAAGGACCGGGGCCAGAACGCATCCCAGAATTGTCATATACATCATCGTAAAACAGCAGTTGACTCTCATGCTGAAAGACGATACGGTGAAACTAAGTGATCGTCACAAATCCTTTCCGCAGTGACGCAGAATGATTTTAACAAATCTGGCTCAATATTAATGTTGCTGTACTGTTGC
Organism: Conus ventricosus; assembly: GCA_018398815.1. NCBI lineage: Eukaryota > Metazoa > Mollusca > Gastropoda > Neogastropoda > Conidae > Conus > Conus ventricosus. The sequence goes on along the minus strand of JAFLJL010014267.1, from coordinate 2,574 downwards.
TTGTTGTTGCTGTTGTTGTTGAGAATAAACTATAGAACTTAACTGCGCTTGGATGTCAGATCTAAAATGGTTTCAGCAACTGCTATCTACTATTGTTGGAACAACAACATCAACAACAACAACAACAAACATCAACAACAACAAAAAAACACGTGACACGTCAAGTTATATGAAATGCATCGCCTGAAGGATGGAGATGGGACGCGGATGATGATTTACATCCTAACCAACCTTTCAACTTCCTTATCTTCTTCCTGCCTTCATATTCCATTCGTTATTTTATAACTTGCTTTTACCTACGTGCTTTATCTTTTACTTACGTGCTTTCCCTTTTATTTACGTGCTTTACCTTTCACAACGTGCTTTACCTTTATGCGCTTTACCTTTTACTTACGTGCCTTACCTTTTACTTACGTGCTTTACCTTTTACAACGTGCTTTACCTTTAACTATGCGCTTTACCTTTTACTTACGTGCTTTACCTTTCACAACGCGCTTTACCTTTTACAACGTGCTTTACCTTTAACTATGCGCTTTACCTTTTACTTACGTGCTTTACCTTTACAACGTGCTTTAGCTTTCACAACGTGCTTACCTTTTACTTGCGTGCTTTACCTTTTACTTACGTGCTTTACCTTTCACAACTGATTTACCTTTCACGTGGTTTACCTTTAACTATGCCTTTACCTTTTACTTACGTGCTTTACCTTCACAACTTGTTTACCTTTCACGTGGTTTACCTTTAACTATGCCCTTTACCTTTTACTTACGTGCTTTATCTTTTACACTGTGATTTACCTTTCACACGTGCTTTACCTTTCACTACGTGCTTTACCTTTTACAACGTGCTTTACCTTTTACTTACATGCTTTACCTTTTACAACGTGCTTTACCTTTCACAACGTGCTTTACCTTTCACAACGTGCTTTACCTTTCACAGCGTTCTTTACCTTTCATAACGTGCTTTACCTTTCACAACGTGCTTTAC
>JAFLJL010014266.1:5225-30252 GCA_018398815.1 Conus ventricosus | reverse complement strand
GTATGTTTGACATGTTGCCAGGGGAGGAGGGTAATGTTTGACATTTTGCCAGGAAGGAGGGTAATGTTTGACATTTTGCCATGGGAAGAGGGTAATGTTTGACATTTTGCCAGGGAGGAGGGTAATGTTTGACGTTTGCCAGGGAGGAGGTTAATGTTTGAAAATTTCCAGGGGAGGAGGGTAATGTTTGACATTTGCCAGGGGAGGAGGGTAATGTTTGACATTTTTCCCCGGGAGGAGGGCAATGTTTGACATTCGTCAGGGAGGAGGGTAATATTTGACATTTGTCAGGGGAGAAGGGTAATGTATGACATTTTGCCAGGGAGGAGGTAATGTTTGACATTTTGCAAGAGGAGAGGGTAATGTTTGATATTTTGCCAGGAAAGGAGGGTAATGTTTGAGATGTTGCTACGGGAGGGAGGTAATGTTTGAGATGTTGCTAGGGGAGGAGGGTAATGTTTGACATTTTGCCAGGGGAGGAGGGTAATGTTTGACATTTTGCCAGGGAAGGAAATGTAATGTTTGACATTTGCCAGGGGAGGATAGTAAAGAGGAGGAGGGTAATGTTTGACATGTTGCCATGGGAAGAGGGTAATGTTTGACATTTTGCCAGGGGAGGAAGGCAATGACATTTTGCCAAAGGAGGAGGGTAATGTTTGAGATGTTGCCAGGGGAGGGTGGTATGTTTGAGATGTTGCCAGGGAGGGTAATGTTTGACATTTTGCCAGGGGAGGATGGTAATGTTTGAGGTGTTGCCAGGGGAGGAGGGTAATGTTTGACATTTTGCCAGGGGAGGAGGGTAATGTTTGAGATGTTTCCAGGAAGGATGGTAATGTTTGACATTTCGCCAAGGGAGGATGGTAATGTTTGAGATGTTGCCAGGGGAGAAGGGTAATGTTTGACATTTTGCCAGGGGAGGATGGTAATGTTTGAGGTGTTGCCAGATGAGGATGGTAATGTTTAAGATGTTGCTAGGGGAGGAGGATAATGTTTGACATTGCCATAGATAAGCGAGTTTGTTTTAGGCTATTCATTGATGCTCTATGCCACCCGTCTTGCTGGATCGGACCAGCGAGAGAGAGAGAGAGAGAGAGGGGGGGGGACGCAGAAGTTACACACACGTACACAGACACAAAAGCACACATACACACACACACACACACACACACACACACACACACACACACACACACACACACACACACACACACACACACACACAGAAAGAGAGACAGAGACGGACAGACAGACACAGAGACAGAAAGAATTACACTGTGTGATGCTTTTGCACTATATTGCATTGCATTGCGTTGTATAGTATTACACGGTGTGGTGCTTTTGCACTATATTGCATTGCATTGCATTATATTGCATTACACTGTGTGATACTTTTGCACTATATGTATTGCATTGCGTTGTATTGCATTACACTGTGTGGTGCTTTTGCACTATACTGCATTGCATTGCATTGTATTGCATTACACTTTTGTGGTGCTTTTGCACCATATTGAATTGCATTGTTATGCATTACACTGTTGTGGTACCTTTGCACTATATTGCATTGCATTGCATTGCATTACACTGTTGTGGTACTTTTGCACTATATTGCATTGCATTTCGTTGTATTGCATTACACTGTGTGATACGTTTGCACTATATTGCATGGCATTGTACTGCATTACACTGTGTTGACCGATTCTTTGCGTTGAAGCGAAATGACACTCCAATGAGAAAGGCACTGGGACAATCCCTGCCTCTGTCACAAAAATATTTGGCTGGATCAGTGAACGTCTTCGTGTAACAAATGCTAAATGCTAAATGAGCAATCTCAGCTACTTGAACAAATGTCATTCCCGAGAGAGAGAGAGAGAGAGAGAGAGAGAGAGAGAGAGAGAGAGAGAGAGAGAGAGAGAGGGAGGGAGGGGGAGAGAGAGAGAGAGAGAGGGAGGGAGGGAGAGAGAGAGTAAATAAATAAATAAAGGAACAAACAAATAGATCAATAAAATGAAATTCTCATTCAAACCAGCTGATTTTGCTCATATTCTCTCTCTCCTCTCCTCTCTCTCCTCCTCTCTCTCTCATCTCTCTCTCTCCTCCTCTCCATCCTACTCTCATCTCTCCTCTCGTCTCCTCTCTCCTCTCTCTCTCTCCTCTCTCCTCCTCTCGTGTAATTTTGTAATGGAATTTTTTTTTAAAATCATTATTATTCTTATTACTATTGTTATTGTTTATATTATAATGTTGCTAAATTCTTCATTGTTTTCTACCATTATTAATATGTGCAGTGTGTTTAGTTGAATGTTGTAAGAATAGCAAGGACAGATTGGAAGAATAGCACTGCCTAAAATCTCTATCCTTGAGTAATAAAGTTTTTGAGTCTTGAGTCTTGAGTCTCTCTCTCTCTCTCTCTCTCCTCTCTCCTCTCTCTCTCTCTCTCTCTCTCTCTCTCCTCTCTCTCTCTCTCCTCTCCTCTCTGTATGTCTGCCTCCCCCCCACCCCCTCTCTCTCTCTCCCTCTCTCCTCCCTCTCTCTCTCTCTCTCTCCTCTCTCTCTCTCTCCTCTCTCTCTTCCTCTCTCTCTCTCTCTCTCTCTCTGTTAGTCTGTCTGTCCGTCAGTCTGTCTAGCGTGTGTTTATCATGAGCTGTCTTAAAGTCACGGTAACTTTCTTATCGGATACCTCTCTATCTTATCCCCCGACCACCCATACTCCCACACCGCACTCACCCTCACCCCTCGAAAAAACAAACAAACAAAAGAACAACACACAAACAAACAACAAACAAACAAACAAACAAACAACAAACAAACAAACAACACAAACAAACAAACAAACAAACAACAAACAAACAACAAACAACAAACAAACAAACAACAAACAAACAAACAACAAAAACAACAAACAAACAAACAACAAACAAACAAACAAACAAACAACAAACAAACAGAAATGAATGAAAACAAAAACAAAAGCAGCCCACACAGTAAATTTTACTGTTGACGACGTCGACATAATGACGATGATAATAACGATGATGATGATGGTGATGATGATGATGATGAATGATATGATGATGATGATGATGATGTCATTGCAGATGTCGTCGCCGCACACTGAAAGTCATCAACACCACGTCCAGTTCTCGTCGCCATCTGCACTTTCGTCGTCATCGAATGCGCATGCGTTCTGGCCGAATTGATGGTGGACCTGCAAGGCATCAAATGTGAGTCTGACTCGGGGAAGAAGCATGGGGGTAGGGGGGTGGGGGGGGGGGGAGGGGTAAGGCGGAGGAGGGGAGGAAATGGAGGGTTGACGGTTGAGTGGGTGGGTAGACGGCTGGCTGGCTGGATGGGTTGTAGATGGAGAGTTGGGGGGGGGGAGGGGTTGGACGGTTGGTAACTAAATAGAGGAAGGATGGATAAGCAGAGGGTGGGTGGATGTATGGATAGACTGTTTTGTTAAAAAAAAATCAAAACCATTTTTTCATGCTTAGGTCCCTTATGTCTTCACACAATTTAAACAAACACACATGAAGAACATATAAAGATAAACGAAACAAAACAAAACAAAATGAATGCATATATCCGTGGAACCTTTTTTTAAGTGGAAGAAAGAAAAACGAAGAATGTGGCGCGTGATTTCAGAAATTTTGTTCACCAAATTCTGCTCTTAGAATACTGGTTCGTAATAGGGTCGTTCGAGGTCAGTAGGGTCATTGAATGTATCTGCCGGTCTCCCACCTGATCTACTGTTACCTTGAGATTGATCTTAAACGGACGAACTATTAGTTTGCCGCCCAGGGAAATTGCCTTAAGTATCACAGACTATCCGCTTGGCATCGAATGGATTCTTTTTGGCTTTGAAGACAAGCCAAACACAGATGAAGTCTCTATCTCATCATTCCACATAGGAATTCATATTATATGTACAAGTGTAGAACTGACAAAGTACAATCCTCGGTACAACAAATATTCTTAAACGAAATAAGATTAAGACTCCAGATAGCAAAAGTACTGCATAATTTGGGCCTTTAATACATTGATTTTTTTTTTTAAAGATACAGTTTCCATACATAATCTGGCTCGAAGAGTGAATGAAGGATAAGAAGACAATACCTTTTCTGGTCACTTTTTGCCAATGGGTTTATGATCCATATTTCATGGCTGTTGTCATGGAGGGGTGTTCTTGTACTAACCCATTCTTTCATGCGTATATCACTGAAAGACTGTACTAGTATTTATTTAAGATGTCCTTTCCCTCTCGCACCTTGACCGTGTCTTGGGAAGATGCGCGAGGTACTCGAGAAAGAATTCACAATACGAAGTGTTTATTTAACATATGCATTCGTTTGAATTTGATCTACTGAGATTTTTTAACGTCGGGTTTTTTGTTTTGTTTTTTTTTTCCTTTTTAAACATTTGGGTTAGGGGAAGGGTGAAGGGATGGGTGGCTTCAATGGGTGTTTTCTTTTCATGATTTTGTGACGTGGTATCTTTGAAATTGTAAACTCTGTGTTTGTTTGAAAGAAAAGAATCTTCTCAGAGGAGAAGAAAACTAAAAACTGTGTTTAAAATGCTTAGAACGTAGAATTCTCAGGTTGTGCCTTGTCTGTATAAACTAGAGAGAAAAAAAAGTTTGTCGATCTACATTGCATAGGTTACAAAATCTTGTTACCTGGACGATCGTTATTTCATTTGTTCTTGGATGAGCCATCTTGTGGTTCACGATTCAAGATGGTTGAATTACGCATGGCCTGACAGTTCCACGTTGGCGGATTAAAAAGGATCGAGCGACATGCTGTGGAAACAGTTCAGATTAAGGCAAAGGGAAGTAACCATGTAGACGCTCTCCTCTCATGGAAATCAAATTTGTGTTGGGTGACATGAACTTGCACATTCGATTCGTAAGTCGACCCTTTTTCAAAATTGTGGGTAGATTCAAATGTACGATTCATCAGTCAGCTTTTGACTCAATGCATCCGTACTATTTAAGTTTACAGAGTTTCAGGAATCTTAGACGAAGAGACTGCTGAAAGAGAGTTCACGGCCTAGTCAAAATAGTTCCAAACCCAGCAGAGTTAATATTCTATAACAATTAAGCACCAGTGAGCAGTCGTTTGCAGGGGCATGGGGATGTGCTGTCTTCTTAAAAAAAAAAGGTCATTGTGACGGGTCCTCCGACGCTCCCTCGTATTAAAATATGATTTTCATATTCAGGGATGCAGGGGGTTATAGACAGAAGTATTTATGCTTTCACAACCAAAATGCGCTCTCGCATAGGCACACGCACTCTGTCACTCACATCGGGCCCGCACAAAGGTGACGGGAAACCAATAACATTTCATAGAAAATAATCAACTTTTATTCAACTTGACTCCGAGCCCCCACCCATCACTACACAACACAACTATCTGTATCATACAACAATGTAAACAGCATACAGACAATTTCATAAATCGCATCCCCTGTTCTTCAGTTATTCTTACTTAGCCAGGAAAGACAATATTCCACTATTCTGTTTGCACACTTATAACCTTAAGAGCAAATAAACGTCCATAACTTGCCAGCATTCCTTGGTTGATCGTCAGTTTTCTCTCATCCACTGTACGACCACGAGCTGAAGCTGCACTAACCGTTGTGTCCTCCCCGATTGGCCAAATCCCAGTTGGGGGACACTGGCAACGTAGCTTGATCGCACCCTCACACCGAGTCTCCTGGACTCCACTGCACTTCGCCCTCTCCACGGAAAGGGCTCCTGTCGGCCTCTCCCACAGGTCTTCTCTGGCTGCAAACACCCCACCGTTGTCTGGCAGCTCCCTGTCTAGGCTCCAACAGGCTGACACGTCTTGCTGTCGACCGTCCCCACACGGGAGGACAATTCTTCTCGTCGTCGGCTCCGAGGCTACGCAACCCTCCACTGTCTTACGTCCCCCACCAGGAGACACAAGGTGCAGCTAACCCTCTGCTTCACGCCTGATTTTCTTGAGCCCTCAGCAAGACGGGGCGAGTTCACTTTCCCTTAAGTGAGTCACACTTCCCGTTGTTCCAAGCACCTTATATTCGTTCTCAAAGAAAGAGAGAACCCGAGTGTTAACTGGCTCAACCAATGGAATCACGGGCACAACACACATCACACAATTTGTACCAATAATATTCCCAAGTTATTTTATTCCACCAATGGAATCCCTAGTAAACCTACACATACACACACACAACAGCTGCTAGCGCCAACAAAGACTTGGGCACCCAGTGGTTAATGCATAACCTCCTATTCAAACTCAGTTCGATTCCCGAAGCTACCCAAGTACTAACAGCCTGGACTTCTCTACCAGCCATGACGATGTTTCAAGTATTTACTACCCTATAGACAACAAGGCGCAAACCACTCAATTGGCGAGCCTTCCATTCATTCCTCAGAACAAGGACGACTGAATGGTCGCTGCACTCTGCCTGCAGGCTGACGGTCACCTACCCGTGACGGTCACCTGACACGATCGCCTTCCCTTCAGGCCCACTGGAGAACCCATGAATAGTCAGCCAGTGGTCGGACTGGACACCCTCTACCCAGGACGCAGGTCGGCAACTCCTTGTCCACCTATCCCTCGGACATGCAAAACACTTCCCAGCAACTCCCCCTCCCTCAGTACACGACCCGGGTTATTCCCCTCTGGTGATGCCTGAGTTCGCACACTTGAACAACCCAAGGAACTTGCTCTCAACAACAGCAAAACTACCCTTAATTGCCTAAATGCTCGAGAACCTTTACCCGACTCATGACACCCCGTACCTAAGAATGTTGTTCCAATCAACATTTCCTCCAGGACGAATGTTCTCAGATTGGATAAAACAACTCAGTTGCATGGGTTGATATAACAGTACTACCCCTATGCTTCAAGACATCACTTCCATCAACATCTCTAACATGGATAATGTACCTAATTAAAACCAATAAATCAATCAGATAATCCCTTGAATCACTCTCTGGTCAGTCATAAGCGACTGTGCACAACATTTAACTCTAAACTGGCTCACATATATAATCCAAACTCTCTCTATAGCATTAGCTATCAGCATGTCCATACATATTAATTAATCATTCCATCCACTTCAAATAATAGCACAGCCATGATTAACCCAAGATTCAAATTCAGGTGTGTGGCCCAGCCTACTTAACATCAAAATCAAATTCAGGCGTGTACCCACAATCCACAAGACAACATTCAAATTCAGGCGTGTGGCCCAGCTTACGTAACATCAAAATCAAATTCAGGCGTGTGGCCCCAATCTGCTCACACGGTCTCACACACAATATGCAAATCAAACATTTATCCTGATTTCACAACATAAGGACATTTTCACACTTTACCGAGCTGTGACAAAACAACATTAGCAAATAGATATAAACCAGAAAATGAAAACTCATAACACGTGAGCATGCACTCAATCATAATGGCAATGAACACAAGCAACATCCACTGATAACCATCAATCAAAAAATGAGAAATAAACATGAACATAGGCTCAACCCACCCCACGATAGGCACGCCAATCAAAATAACACAACCAGCCAGCTACATTATTTACACGGTAGCTGACCGTAACAGATGACTGCTCACACCACCACCACAACAGCAGCCCGTAGGCATTGCTCCTACCATTGTTCTACTTCTGTTGTTCACACTACAACAGCAACACCCAGGAGGCATTACTCCAACCCTTGACCTACTCCTGCCCCACTCATCTTGACCGCCGTTTGTGGCTGGCCAATAGTACCTGGGCAGATAGTTTGCGCATTCCAGGCTTTACAAGAGAGTCAGCGCACCTTTCACACATTTTAGTCTTAAAGGAGCGCGTGAAAATCTGCGCGACCCTCTTCCAGCCTGTTCGGCAAAATCTCCGTGACATTCAGTCCCCCTTTGCATTCATTGCCTCAGGGTCTGTTGTTCGAAGATCACGTGAACTGGGCTGTCGCACCCATTCACTGCGACGACGATCATCTCCCCTTTTCAAAATGTTAAGAGATGATCCCTTGCTCATCTTATCCGAACCGATTTTCCTTCTCTCTGTGGAAATTCCTTGGTTCGAATCCACTCATGGCCTATGCCCACTACTTGATGAGCCTTATTTTCGTCTCCTTTTTCCGACACTGGCTCGTCTGCTCCTGTGAGCTGACTATTCTTGGCATTTCCTAACGATAGCTGGTCTCCTTGACCTTCTTGCCATGCATTATTACTGCCTCCCTGGTCCCAACCCAGCTGCTGGTTCCAGTTACTCTGTGGTCCATGTTGGCCCCGACCCTGAGGTCCGCCACCGTGGCTCCTACATTTCTGACTACCACGGTGTAAAGAAAGTCCCAGATAGACAGAATAAAGATTATGTGTTCATGCTTGAATGTGTGCCTGCTATCTGTACTCTCTGTCACTCCAAATCAGACGAACGCGTTCTCCCACTGGAAAGGAAACTAAAGTTGAAAACTGATTAAGCCACACCCTTTTATTAATAAAAGGAGTAAGTTTTTTCTTGATTATGGCCCCGGTATGGACAAGAGAGGAAAAGAGGTTAAAATTCACCACCCTGGCGAAGACACCGTTTTTTTTGTTAGTTCCTCCCGCCCCTCACTCCGGGCAGCTCTGGAGTAGCTCTCGGCGTTCTTTGACTGTCTGACATTCTCCCAGTTCCGGAAGAAGTCACGCCGTAACCTGTCAAAGACCTGACAGTTGTGTCCTGTGCCCATCTCCTGGCACCAAGACCCCGTGCTCAGTCCCTGGCACTGGAAGCCTGCACAGTGACAGTCTTTTAACATGTGTTCCTCCTCTCTCCTTTTTGTCCATGGCCATGAAACCTCTCGTCTTTTCCAAAACCTCCCCCTCTTCCCCAAAGTCCATCCACAGGCCATAAAAATTATTCTTATTATCCTAAGCAGACAAGCACAACAACATAGACACCATACCTTTACATGAACCTCTATCCAAGGAAAGATTTCGATTCACTACCCTCAAGAACAGCAAAAGCACAATTCCGCTTTGTCAACCTCATCAATACCATTTACAAGAAGGATTTCCTTTACTATCCTCGTCATAACCATTTCCTTTACATCCCCTTTCTTACAATATCAACCACAATGATTTCAGATAAATTCGCAATTTATAGTTGACACAATTATAGACAAAACATACACTTCTGTAAAATAAATGCTTGTCTATTAACTATACATCATCATCAAACATCACACAATAGCATATCACTTTTCGAGAAACCATACATTAATTGCGTGTGTGTGTGTGTGTGTGTGTGTGTGTGTGTGTGTGTGTGGTGTGTGTGTGTGTGTGTGTGTGTGTGTGTGTGTTATTATCCATCAGCAACATATTCCTTATTCAACATCTAAGTAAAACTATTGAATGAAGGAACAAACATCATTCATCTTATCCAACTGTTAATTTCAAACGGAATACATCACATTCACGACATAAATACCTCATCCAGTTATAAAACGACTGTAGACTTGGGTTGGAATTCTGCAACATATCTAAAGATTGTTTAGTTTCCAATACATGAATTATATTAAACCTCCTATCTCCCTATCTCCACAAACTTAACCAATACATACCTTTACAAGGCAAAAGACATGTCAACAGTGTCAGCTAAAACTTCAGCCCGCGACTTCCAAACAGGTGAGCGATTTCTGTTCACGCAAACTGCGCACGCACAACCTCTACTGGGTGTCTTATTTTCTTTTGGCCCCAGCTCTAAATTGTCTGGGACAAAACGCCTTTTGTTACAGTTCTCCCCCCCTAATGAAAGAACGTGCCAACGTTCGACACAGAAAAAAAAAATAGAAGAGAACATACAAAACCAGCATCCTGAGGTGATACGAACACGCAACCACATACTTCCAATCAATCAGCTCTGCTGAGAAAATCGGCCCAAAGGTTCTCAGATCCTTTGACTGACTGCACCGAAAAGCGATATTCTTGGAGAGCAAGTGCCCACCTCATGATCCTGGAATTCTTAAACCTTCCAGACTGAAGGTATGTCAAAGGACGGTGATCTGTTTCCAACAGAAACTCCCTTCCCCAGAGGTACCTGCCCAACTTTGAAATGACCCAAACAATGGCCAAACACTCCCGTTCTATTGTGCTGTACCGCGTTTTCTCCTGGGAAGTAGCTTTCTGCTGACAAAAGTGACAGGATGCAGAGTGCCCTCAAAATCCGCAACAGAATTCCACCTATTCCAATAGAACTGGCATCTGTTTCTTACCACAAATGGCTTGGAAAGATCAGCCAATAAGAGAACAGGCGATCTTGACAAACACTCCTGGAGAGCCTGCAGAGCATTCTGACAGTCTGGAGTCCAAGCAATCCGACGTGGGGACTTACCAGCCAACAGGTTGGAGATGGGAGCAGTGACTGTGGCAAAATTCGAATGAATTTCCTATAGTATCCCACTAATCCCAACAGAGCTCTGATCTGACGTTTTTGTGGAAGGGACAGGAATCTGTAAGATCTTCTCAATCTTCTCCGTCGGGGTGACAAATCCCACGACCAACAACATGTCCCAGAAACTCAAGTTCTGAAAATCCAGTAAAGATCTTCGTTGGACGAGCAGTAAATCCAGCCTCCTCAAGGGACAAGAGAACCCTACGAACATCATACAGATGCTGCTTCCAGGACAAACTGTGTACAAGTATGTCATCGAAGAAATTTATGGCATGGTCGCCCACTGCAGTAGCCTCATAGCCCTGGCAAATGTAGCTGGTGCAGTTGCCAAACCAAATGGCATCCTCACCCACTGGAAAAGCCCTAGAGGTGTTTGAAAGGCAGTTTTGTGGCGATCTTCTTTACTGACAATGATCTGCCAATATCCTTTCGTTAAATCCAGTTTAGTGAAGAATTTGGCACTGGCAAGCTGTGAGAATAACTGCTCCTGATCAGGGATAGGTTCAGCATCTACCACTGTCACTTTGTTTAATTCCCTGTAATCACAGCAAAATCTTGTTGAGCCATCAGGTTTCTTTACCAGTACGATGGGAGCACAAAAAGCAGACTGAGAAGGTTCGATTACGCCCATTTCTAACATGTTGATCACCTCCTGTTTAATAGTTTCATGAGCAGAGAATGGTAACGGATACGCTTCCGTTGAACTGGCTGCTCAGTGGTGAGATGTATCTCATGCAAAACATTCAATGAACACTGGCCTGGTTCCGTTGTCAAAAGTTGAGAAAAGAGCAAACAGATCTCGCAATTCCTCCTGTTGTACAGATGACAAGCTGGAATCAACATGAACGTCTTGAAATGTTTCCTTCACAGATGAAGGAAGAGTGGGTAGTGGTAAAGGCGAGACATCAGCAGATTCCTTGAAGTCTGATACAACAGCCACCATTCCTGCACAGGGTAGCTTTGTTGTGGGAATATCAGAGACAGACAGACGCAAGTCTCCTGACTGTGCCACAAAAGAAGACGGAAGGATGTCTTCAAAAGAAATGTCATCCCACAAGTAACTGAGACTGATCCAGATGCAACAGTTCGAGTGAAATATTTCTTCAGCATGTTGGGATGAAAAAATTTTCTTTTTCCACCCATGTCAATGAACGTAGTCATAGTCCAACTTCTGCACTACCTTGTATGGACCTTTCCACCTCATTAACAATTTGTTCGAAGTGGAGGGCAGAAAACCAGAACCTCATCACCAACAACTGAATGATCGATGCTTCGACTTTCTATCATGGTAATGTTTCTGAATCCGTCTGGACCTATCAACTGAATCGTGTGCAAGCGAAGCCATTTCTGCAATGGTATTACGCAGGTTAAAAAACTAAGTCACAGACTTTTTTTTGCCTCCTGTGAGCTCTCTCGTCCAGTCCATGAGTCCGCCAAAAAATCAATGGGCCCCCGTGGCCGACGCCCAAAGAGCAGTTCAAAGGGACAAAATCCTGTCGATTCATTCGGCATTTCACGACAAGAAAACAAAAGCGCAGGAATGTAACGATGCCAAAGTTTGGGCTGGTCCTGAATGAGCTTCCTCAGCATTGGCTTCAAAGTTCCATGAAACCTTTCCACCACTCCTATTCGATTGAGCGTGGTATGGAGACGAGTGGACACCTTTGATCGAAAGCAGATGAAGGAATTCAGAAAACATTTCAGATGTGAACTGGATCCGTTATCAGACAAAAGTTCTTTCGGAAACCCCAACCGACAGAAAACGGAAAAAAGTGCCTCTGCTACTGAACACGAGTCCACTTCTTCAACGGAATGGCCTCTGGAAAGCGTGTTGCCACATCAACTAGAGTCAACAGGTACCTGTGTTTTTTCCTCAGAAGGCGGAGAGACAGGACCTACAATGTCCACAGCGACTCTAGAGAAAGGTTCCTCAATCCTTGGCATGGTTTCCAAGGGCACATCTGGAGTTCGACCTTTCGCTGCACATTTCTGACAGACAGTGCAGGTTTGACAATAATGTCTCACATCAACGAGTGACGCCTGGCCACCAGAACCGATTTTGCACCCTGCCTAGTGTCTTCCTGACCCCACAATGACCTGCCAGTACTCCATCATGAGCTGTAAAGAGTACTCTCTGCCTGAGAGAAGCAGGTACCACACCACCGATTAACCTGGACCCACATCCTTGGAAAATCGACGGAAAAGAATGCCATTTTTCCGAAAAAAAGAAAACGAACCCTTTTCCTGCTTTGACAGACGAACCCAGTGTTTCCAATTCTCTAATGTACTGAAGAGAATCATCTGAATTCTGCAATTCTCTCAGTTCTGATGGGTCAACGTGAAGATCCTGAAATGGAATATGAAGTGGGTGTGGAGAGCCTGGCTTCGGCTTTTGTCTGAGCCCGTGTCATGACAGCAGCAGCATGGGAATCACGTTGCCAAGTACAAGACCAGAATGGAGACACTCCTTCACTTTTCCCAAAATAAGATCGGCTATTGGGTCATCTATGACGCAGCACAAAAGCTTTCCACTAAAGAAAAAACGATTCCACTTCTACCTGCGCTAAAGAAAAACCTCTACATTACCTCCAAAGGAGACAACCTTCTGTGTGCGACCCACATACTGATCAGACCGTACCAACGCTTTTCTGACACCAGCAGTAGTAGCTCCTGTGTCACGCAGTATAGACACCTGAAACCCATTGACCAATCCTTCCACGACTGGTAGAGATCCTGCAGTAGAACCTGAACAAAGAACATCTTTCTTCAAAGCTGGCTCACCCACGAAACCAACAGCAGAAACCTTGAAGGAGAGTTAGACATGGATTGTCTACCTCCTGAAAAAGTGGCACTGGATGCTTATTTTGTCCCTTGTAGTGCGCTTAAGATACGTCGGGCATTCCTTTTTAAAATGACCTGTACCATTGCACTCAAAACAAACGGCAAGTTCTGTCTCTGTCTTGTTGATAGAAGCCACCTGTACTGAGCATGCGACCTTTCTGTCCACCCCTACGAGTTGAGCGGCGAAGGTTCCTGGTAAATTGAGAGCCCCTTGAATTAGTGAAAAAAGACCCAGGTTGGCTTGTATAAGGCCTTGTCATACACAGGTTCAGCTGCAAGACCAAAGTCCACTCTGGCTGTTCGAGCGAAACTTTTGTTTGGTGTGCTAATCTATAATGTTCAGCAGTTGTGACCATGGATTGACTGTCCTTCAAAACCCTCTCTTCAAAAATAAGATAGATCCTTGCTGACACTCAGTAGAAACGTCTCAGACAAAATATGGTCACGAAGAGCAGCATATGATTTTTCAATATGTGATAAATCTACCCATCTATCAAAAAGATGAGTCAGACGAATGAAAAACGCAGGGAATGATTCATCATTTTCAGGGCGGCATGAGCGGAACTTTTCCCTGAACCCATCTTTGAACACGAAATTTTGTAAGAAGAGCATCCTTCAGTTCATCATAGTCTACCAATCCTGTCGTACAAATGGAATGGTATAAGCTAAGCGCGCTTCCCTGGAGATGTGCACCCAAAAGCATTGCCATTCATGTTTCTTCCAGTTTAGATTATGAGCATAGGTTTCAAAACGAAAAATGAAAGAATCTATGTCATCTTTATTTTCATTAAAAATGGGAAGCTTAGGATATCTTGAAGCGCCAGCCCCCTTTACAGTAGGTGAATACAGCCCTTCCGGGATTCTCTCCCGAGGTTTGACTCGATTCTCTTAGCTTCTAATCTGATTCGTTCCCCTTCTAATTCTAGTTTCTTTTCTTGTAGGTTACTTTCTCTCTCTTCTCTCAGAGTTTGAGCTTCTCTTCTCTTTCTCCTCCTCAGAGCTTTAAGCTTCTCTTTCTCTCTCTTCTTTCAGAGTTTAGCTTCTCTTTCTCTCTCTTCTTCAGAGTTTTAGCTTCTCTTTCCTCTTTCAGAGTTTAGCTTCTCTTTCCTCTTTCAGAGTTTTAGCTCTCTTTCCTCTTTCAGAATTTTAACTTCTCTTTCCTCTTTCTGAGCTTCTCTCTCTTCTTTCTGAAGCTCTAATTCCTTCTGTTTCATCTCGCGCACTTTTTGGCGCTCATTTCTTTCCAAAGCATCTTCAATATACTTGGTTAAAGCCTCACCTTCAAGTCCAAGTGCCTGTGCCTGTCCACCAGGCGATTAAATGTTTCATCATCCATATTCACTTTTCACAATAGAAAAATTATGAAATATAGGTATATTCTTTCACAAACACAAAGTAAAAGAGAAATATACCAAAAAAAAATACACAAGCCTAAGGTATGGAAACGGACAAAACGAACAGAGATACAAACTATAGGGTGTGGCTCATACTACTGACATACAGAAAGTCTACAGAATGACAGACAAGTCAGATAAGATGAGCAGTAGACTATCAATTAGACAGCAAAATGTTTTTGTTTTTTTTCACAAAAAGGGAAAGATCCTAAAGTCCTCGGTACCGCCAGAAACTTACTATGTACAATGGGGCACCCCCACAAAACCGGAGGTGGGAAAAGAAAATAAGCAAAAACAACTTGACCAAAAAAAATTTTCAAATGGAAGTATTTCCAAAGCAAACCCTCTTAAACAGGCAAAGTGTCTTATCCCCCGGAAAAAACAACAACTTATAATCCTAACCTAGGGAAAAAAGAAACGGGTCACCACTGTAAAGAAGTCCCAGATAGACAGAATAAAGATTATGTGTTCATGCTTGAATGTGTGCCTGCTATCTGTACTCTCTGTCACTCCAAATCAGACGAACGCGTTCTCCCACTGGAAAGGAAACTAAAGTTGAAAACTGATTAAGCCACAACCCTTTTATTAATAAAGGAGTAAGTTTTTTCTTGATTAGGCCCCGGTATGGACAGAGGAGAGGAAAAGAGGTTAAATTCACCACCCTGGCGAAGACACCGTTTTTTTTGTTAGTTCCTCCCGCCCCTCACTCCGGGCAGCTCTGGAGGTAGCTCTCGGCGTTCTTTGACTGTCTGACATTCTCCCAGTTCCGGGAGAAGTCACGCCTGTAACCTGTCAAAGACCTGACAGTTTGTCTGTGCCCATCTCCTGGCACCAAGACCCCGTGCTCAGTCCCTGGCACTGGAAGCCTGCACAGTGACAGTCTTTTAACATGTGTTCCTCCTCTCTCCTTTTTGTCCATGGCCATGAAACCTCTCGTCTTTTCCAAACCTCCCCCTCTTCCCCAAAGTCCATCCACAGGCCATAAAAATTATTCTTATTATCCTAAGCAGACAAGCACAACAACATAGACACCATACCTTTAACATGAACCTCTATCCAAGGAAAGATTTCGATTCACTACCCTCAAGAACAGCAAAAGCACAATTCCGCTTGTCAACCTCATCAATACCATTTTACAAGAAGGATTTCCTTTTACTATCCTCGTCATAACCATTTCCTTTACATCCCCTTTCTTACAATATCAACCACAATGATTTCAATAAATTCGCAATTATAGTTGACACAATTTATAGACAAAACATACACTTCTGTAAATAAATGCTTGTCTTATTAACTATACATCATCATCAAACATCACACAATAGCATATCACTTTTCGAGAAACCATACATTAATTGCGTGTGTGTGTGTGTGTGTGTGTGTGTGGTGTGTGTGTGTGTGTGTGTGTGTGTGTGTGTGTGTTGTGTGTTATTATCCATCAGCAACATATTCCTTATTCAACATCTAAGTAAAACTATTGAATGAAGGAACAAACATCATTCATCTTATCCAACTGTTAATTTCAAACGGAATACATCACATCACGACATAAATACCTCATCCAGTATAAAACGACTGTAGACTTGGGTTGGAATTCTGCAACATATCTAAAGATTGTTTAGTTTCCAATACATGAATTATATTAAACCTCCTATCTCCCTATCTCCACAAACTTAACCAATACATACCTTTACAAGGCAAAAGACATGTCAACAGTGTCAGCTAAAACTTCAGCCCGCGACTTCCAACAGGTGAGCGATTTCTGTTCACGCAAACTGCGCACGCACAACCTCTACTGGTGTCTTATTTTCTTTTGGCCCCCAGCTCTAAATTGTCTGGGACAAAACGCCTTTTGTTACACACGGCAACGCCAACAACTTTTTGAACCACCACTACGGCCACCATGGCCTACGGCACCGCCACTACGGCCTATTTCATGGTCCACTGCACCACCCCCACGGCCACCTTCATGGCCTACACTAGCTCATACTGCTAGCGGCGCCTGTGCACTCCACCTGCGTTCTGGTTACTTTCCTACCCTGCACTGCCCTTGCTTTCCCTACTTGACTGGCAGCCTGGTTAGGCTTCGGGGGATGTACCTACCCCCTAACAAAGCTGGATAGGAAGATTGGTTTGCACTGCTGCAGTGATAAGTACTCCTGACAAACTCTGACTCTACTTTGACACGGGCCAAAGGTAGCCGATTAATTCTTCCATCTGCATATCGCACGCAGGTGGTTTTCCCCGGTATAGTCTCTCTCTCACAAAACCGGGCTCTACCATTGCCGCTAGAGTCAGTCCTGTATCTAATAAGCAGGAGAGAACAAGGAAATGCCGCTTCTGGCTCACTTTCACCCTCCACCGAGTTTTTGGGCAAAAGTGGCCTAAAAGCCGCCTTTTCCTGTTCTCTGACAAGTAAGACGTCAATAACCAAAAAATAACGATTATCTACAAACAAACATACTGTGCAGGGTTATTCATTTTAATACTAATTTACTAAAGTTTTCAGAGAGTAGCGTAGGGAAAGTAGCCAGGACTGAACACGCCCCATAGAGTACGTAGGGAAAAGCAGTTGTGGCTGAACGCGCCCATATACACGGTGGGTGCACTAGGCTATCCGATTACTTCGCGGTATGTTAATTACAGTGTGGGGAGAGAGAGAGAGAAACCCTGACAAAGCCCGTTAAGGTTAAGTTGCCCTACAGAACAGACAGACAGACAGACAGACAGAGAAGAGAGACAGACAGACAGAGAGGGCGGGCACACACACACTAACACACACACACACACACACACACACACACACACACAACACACACTCTTTCTCTTTCTCTCCTCAATTAAATGTCATAAAATCCGCACACATTCTTCTGACTAATTTCTAACTACAAACTTTGTACACAGACAGGTTGACACGGGCTAAAACCTGATCACTTAATTTATGGCTTGCGGCAGTTTTGCACCTAGCCTGCGCTGTGTAAACGAAGCACACTCGGCTGGGTTGCAACCCATTGCATCAGAAAATGATTGCCACGTCGACACACCGAATTGAGGCTGTCCGCGTACACGACCGGGTTTGCCATTGTTGCCTCGACTATTGAACAAGAAGGCTGTGTTTTGTTTGCGCTCTGTTGTGACCACTGTGTTTTACTTGTGTTATTTAAAATGGCTAAAACGTTACTGAAGAACAGGTTTGTTATTCGAGGCCATAAGTTTTACTTAACTGCATGTAGAGTATTTGTTGAAAGAATTAGCGAAGCATGTTGTGAAACCGGAGAGATTGTTTTTTAGAAAACGAAAAAAGTGAACTAACTGCTTTGGAAATGAACGACTATCTTAAAGGTTTGTTGGTTCAAGGAAATGAAACAAGATGTAGCTAGTTTTAATACGTGTTTGACTATTGATGAGATGGTTTCTTATCTAATAAATGGCGCTGCATGTTGAAAGCCGGTTGAAGCAAAACAAACCATCACGCGTTGATTGTTGGGAGCTGCTTGAGACAGCTAAAAGCCATGTTTAAAAACATGGCGTTCATTTCTTAAGGCGGAGGTAAACACGGCTGATTCGTATGCTAAAAACTTATAATTTGAAACATTTTTGCTGTCCTCCCAAGTAAAAATGTTCTCAGTTTGTTTGTATTTAGACTTGATTGATTGTTAACTACAGATTCAGTGTTTATGGGGCAAGCTGATCTGTGTATTAAGATGAGTATACTTTTCTACTTTTCTAATTCTAACCAGTTCATTTGCCTTCAAGGGTGCCCTTATGCAACTGAATGGCGATTTTCGAATGTTTTGGCAAACAAACTAGATAGGGTTAGGCAGACCTTAGTACATCTACTAGTAATGGAGAGGAGTAGTGTGTGGCTAGCACTATCTTCATATAAATAGCTTTAAATATACAATGCCGGATGTACTACTACTGGCAATTAGAGCTGCCATAAAAGCTTGGCTACAGCAATTACTGCTGTAACTCTGCTAAAGCCAGTTGCAAGCCTGGTTGAGAAAAGAGGAGCAGAGCAAACTAGGCCAAACAACCCTATGTGATCGCTTGCCGCCAATGACGTCAGCACCTGCAAAGCTCGGTGGCAAACTAGGTCAAACGACCCTATGTGATCGCTTGACTACAAAGCGCGGCAGCACCAGCAAAGCTCAGCGGCAAACTAGGCCAAACGACCCTATGTGATCACTTGGGTTGATTGAGGTTGCGCGTGGGACACAGCCTGGTAGTTCTACTTCTTGTTTGTTTGTTGGGTGTTTGTGTGTTTTGGCCTACCCCACGCACGCACGTCCCTCCGCCCCACCCCTGGACTGTCTATTGGGTGTTTGTGTTTGTTGTTTGTTTTGTCCTACCCCACGCATGCACACCCCCCTACCCCACTCCACCCCACCCACCCACCACACCCCACCCCCACCCGCCCCACAGCCAAGTTTTTAATAAGTTCTTGATCAAGTTCTTAATTAAGTTCTTAATAAGTTTTTGATCAGTTCTTGAATAAGTCTAGATTAAGTCATCTTTAAGTACAACCAAGTTCTTTTAAGTTATCTTATAAATTATCAAAAAAAATACAAAGCTATGTTTTTATCTTACATAGTTAGTGTCTAAATATAGTACACACACGCCTCAAAAAAACGCGTCATCGTTGAGGATGTCTTGTCAGCGTTCTCTTCGCCCTGCATAGATCTTAAGGAAGGTTTTACATCCGAAGCGACGCATTGATTTACAAATTGCGGGTCTATGGAATTGTCTTTTTATAGACTCCAGGTCTTTATTTATTGGACTGCATCGTTTTATAATACGCCATGATCTAATTTTATAAAAAAAATTTTAAAATATTATTCCATTATTAATGGATCAAAATGATGCCTTGTATTGGCGGTTTGGGCGTGCAGTTTGTCTCTTTCTGTATTTAATGGTTCAGATTTTTTTGATTGCTTTTGTTTCTGTTTGCCATTCGGTTATTATTTTATAACCGTAATAACTGCCCCAAACAGCAGCAATGGCGCCAAAAAATGGCAACAGTTTTTAAGTTCATTATTCCATGAAGACTTTTTGGTGCCCTTGTATCACATGGAGTTTTTATAGCTGGCATTGAATCAACTTGTCTGCGTTGGCGGCGTTATGTGTTCATGATGAGTTTTATTCTGTATCATTATTTTATTTTGTCTGTTCCACTCTGCTAAATTTTTTTCCTGCTTCAACACGCCCGGGATTTTATTGGCCTCCACTTGATTCAGCGTTTTCTGCTGATTTTCGGGCTTGGTTACTTTCTCACTTGATTTCAGTGTTTTCTGATTGCTGATTTTCCAGCTCGTTACATTTGAAGGGAATATAATTCTATATGATTAAAAGTTTTAATCCCTTGATTAATGGCGGTTAAACAATGTTCCAAATTCTGTAATTAAGATCACACCCTAGAGGACTTCTAATGACTTTGTTAAAACTGGATCCTGCGTTAAATCATACATAAAATTGTTCAGAATAATGGGGCGCCAAATCTACTAACTGTTTAGTGTTACAACTTAAGAACGTTGCCCACACTTTTCACCATTCTAGACATAGCTGCGCTTCATACTGTTTTTGATACTTTATAATGTCTTGATGGCGACATCTGTTGAATCTGTTCAATCTAAATTCAGTTCCGTGGGAACTGTTTTTGTTTTTCACACGCTGCCAATGAATTACAACCTCTCATTTTGTGGGCATCAACGCTTGAGCACACTTTCAACATGCCGTCCCCCATAGTTCTGGAAGGTTTAGGCGCCTTGTAGCTGTTGTAGATATCACTGTTCATGTTTTTTTATTAAATTATATTTATTTTATTTTATAAAAAATGAGCACCGAAAAAAACTGTTACCAACTTTGTATCCATTCTGCTGTTATTGGGGTCTAATGTGTAGGATACTCCAATGTTGGTAAAAGCCTGTTCTAGAAGTAAACCAGCAGATTTGGCAAAATAGACTTTGAGGATTCAGCATAGTGATCTATCATTGCAGCTTCCGGTTGGCCACGAAAGAAATTTCTAGGTAAGCAAGGAATAATTCCAGACATATAAATATGTAAGAAAATATACATTTATAAAATAATGGCTTCACTCGCAATAATGATAGCGGCGCGTGTGGTGTATGCGCTAGCTTTTAGCGGAAGTAATTTCGCATTTAGTAACTGGGGAATGTCGGCTGAGAGAAAAAGACATACAAAGTATGGAGCAACTAGCAGCTGCACAAGACGCCTATAGAAAGGCAAGAGACTTGAAGCAGTTTGATTTTTTTTATGATTGTGACACTCTTGTTTTGAGAAAAGACAGGGGGGGCGGCACAGCTTTGGAATTGGACTTGCAGGCCGGTAACTTTTTTAAAATGGTTTGATCAAGCATTTTTTATATATATTTTTCAAATATTATACTAGTATTATCTAGTAGTAGTAATAATAAGTAGAGGAGTACTCTAGTATTTGTAGTGGTAACAGGGCACATCCACTAAACCAACGAGTCAGACATTGCCCCCACACCCCCATACCCCCCCCCCCCCCCCCCCCACCCCCCCCCCCACCCCCCCCCCACCCCCCCTCCCCCCCCCCTACCCCCCCCCCACCAATAATTCGGTGACTTTTATCAACCTGCAGTTTTAATACAAATATAAAGTAGGCAAGTTCAGGTTATTGGGATGGCAAGGAAGCAGTTTTAATCTGAAGATTGGTATAAGCGGGGGGTGTTTGTTGTGGGGGGGTTGTTTTTGGTGGTTGGTTTTTTGTTTTAGGTCGTTGGTTTATATGGGTTTTAATCGATGATATGTCACGTGTGTGTTTTCCTTTATAGTTGATGTATTGGTGTCTGTTTTTGTTTGCAACATTACACTAAATTATTAAGTTTTGGATCCTGAACCTCTGTCTCTTATCTTCATGCGAATAATAAATAAAAAAATGAACATAAATCTATTATTCTGCCCCAAAAGGATATTGGAAGGGCTCACAGCCAATTAAAAAGCTAATAAGCCATGCAAGCGGGAGTTAGTGAACAAACCGCAAAGAATGGTTATCTTATACAAGTAGCGGCATTTGGCACAAGCATTTAATTACGTTAATAATTTTTTTTTTTCCTGCCAATACTCTAGGCTTGCAGTTAGAAAAATAATAATACAGAAGACCACACGGTGTCCCAATTACATAGCCAATACGGACACACATAAATGGATATTTCTAGTGTTTTACCCTCTGATTGATAGGAATTAGGACGAAATTAATATTATTTATTTTTAAAAATTAAATTTTTAATAATTAAAAAATAGATTATATAAATAAAAAAATAATAAAATAGTAAAAGATAATAAAAAAAAAAATAAAAAAAAAAAAAAAAATAAAATGATTTGTTAAAAAAAGATTTTTTTTAAAGTACGCTCTAAAATCACACTCATTGAAATGGCTTCTTCAAGATAAAAGATTGCAGGCAAGAGAACCATTAACAAAATCAAAGAAGAGTTGCCCACCCCCCCCCCCCCCCCCCCACCCACCCCCCCCCCCCCCCTCTTCTCTCGGCTGACTGGTTTTGCTGTTGCACTTTCAGATGATATTTCTTAATATATATCCAGCGAGGCAACCCCGCTCTCTATAACTTACCCGCGAAAGGATTAATGTCGATCTTATTGAACGATTGATGATATGATGGGAGTAATGAAAGATATTTTAAAGGCCATGGTGAATCAATTATTGTTTTTTAAATCCAGGAGTTTACTATTTTATGAGGCAATACTCCTTTCCAGGACTGTTCACAGATTCACAGGCTTTTAGTGTTAAACTTTAAACAAAAAACAGTTAGCCGAATATGACATTTTCTCTATTCCAGTATCTTGAGCAGATGACATATGTTGAATTTATTGAACAATTCTCGCAACACTGATTGGGGTTGTTAGATAGACTTATGCACCTAAGTTTTCGAGCGCCAATGAAATAATATGAAGAATTTATAGGCCTCCTTTCTTAAAACCATTTACAAGCAATCAAAAGAAAAACAATAAATGTTTTTTTTCGCAGGAGAGGAGTCTTCATCTTCAAACAATTACCTTTATTTTTATAAAAGTAATTTTACCATACCAAATTTTTTTAATCATAACTAAATGCTACTGTTACATCTCATCATCATTGCAACTATCCCATTTGGAGTATTTAACATATTAAATAAAAATAATGTAAAAAAATTATCCGCCCGTTCTGAATCTATTTACGAAGAAACTGGGCACGGCACCCCAAAACACCAGCCTCCCTCAAAGATCTCTTTTGTGAAAGAAGAACTGCAGAGTAATCCCGCCCCACCTGCAGACACAGTTCCGCTTTAATTAATTTACGGTTACCAGTGCCGGATATGACATATGTGAACAACTATTGAGTAACAAACAAAGTGTTCGTGTTTGTATTCTACTCTAATAATGACTTCTTTGTTAAGTTAACCAACCGTATCGTGTTGTTCTCATGTAGATTAGATCGTTAGTTTTACGTTGTCAAGTTGATATTAAGTCACTTTATTCTCAGCCAAACAATGCTTCTTTGTAGTTGTTCATGTGATATGTTGACTGCAAAACGCTGCGAGATATTCCCTTTGCTTTCTTAATGTTTTTATCCTGGTCGAAATACCTGTTCTATTTTCGATCTTATTTCCCCACATATCCTTGATCATCCTGTCCCTGATAATTTCTTCCGGCAATTCTTTCCCTTTAAACTTATTGTTAGTATGGGGAATGTAAGGCGAGTCTTCTATCTTTAGGATATTCGGAAGTGTCATTACCATCCCGCTATGTCCTTTAGATACTATCCATTTCCATGTCTTTATAGTTGTCTTCAGTAGGAATATCTTATACAAAACTATTCTGTACTGTGTATAAAAGTAAAGTACTCTGGACTCAGGATACTAAGGGCTTATAGTTAGTCATAAAGAAACTCTAACATCAAAAGCTTAGATAATTCTAAAACAGTAAAAACCCCAATAAATACAGGTTAGTCTAATTTGACTTTTCTTGTTTTTCATCATTTATGCAAAAGGTTGATCTTGAAATCTTCTAAAAGTCCTGTTAATTTGGTTTTGAAGTCAGCTTAATTGCTTCGTTTCTCTTTGCTGTGTCTAATCTTCGACACATCTTTGCGCTTTTGTGCGGATTTCATAGTTTTCCAAACAGCTGTTGGTTCATCAGCTTAAAAATAGTCTTTTTCTGAAGCCACATCTGTGGATTTAGTTCATGAAGTTTGTGTTCTTCATGATGTAGGTTTCATGAAATGTTCTTGGTCAAAAGCAATTATGCGAAATGGAAACAGCTGTTAACTTTTTTAACCATGTCTTATATACATGGTAGACAGTCTGTAATGACAGAAATAATTTTTTTTGCCCCGAAGCCGACGAAGAAAGATTTAGCACATGTTTAGTAGGCTCTCTTGGAGCACCATCTTTAGACTTTTCTGCTGCTAATGGATCATAGTCATATGCAGGTCATGGAGTTGATGAGGATATTCTAAATCAACTTCTAGAATGAAACCGCGTGTGTCAGGGTTTAAAAGTTCAACCACTTTAATGCCTTTTGAATTTATTGTACTGTGTACATTTTAAAGTACGTAAGGAAGTGATTTTTCGCCTTGCCAAAAATACAGATTGTTTTCGTTTTAAATTTGGATAGTTGACCCTTTTTCTTGGTCATGTTGTCCAAGTATTTTTTGTTTGTTTACAATAAAGATGCGACCCATCTAATTCCTCACGCAATCCGTTTTTTCTCTGAATCATTGGTAGGGCAGACAAAATCTTTTTTACTCAGTAAACTTTAAAAAGCATCCCAACTATCCCGGGCGCGAAATGTAATGCGCGGGATCAGGCTTTTTAATGTTTTTCAGGTTTTTGTAATTTTCAAAGACGTCCGCCAACAAACCCTACATTGCCCTTAAAAAGGAGTCAGTTTTTTCTCCTGTTTTACACTCTAATTTGCCCGCATCTTGAGATGTTGGTAATCGGAGTGCGAGTCCTTTCCTCAAGATAGAAAAGAACGCGCCTTTAGGTGGAAGTGTATCTTCATCAACCTTTCCCAATTTTTGACTCATAAGGGTAAAAAGCCCCTTTTTAACAAGAGTTGGGTCAAAATATTCTTCCGTTTTTGGGCAGGATTTAAGGAAAAGGCAGTGCTCTAAAAACCATCTGTGCTGCTTGGTCTAAAAAAACATGTTATTTAAAGTGAAAAACATGTACTTTTTGATGATGTGCAATGTGCACCCTGAAGGATCGTCCATGCTTTCTTATAAAGGGGGGGGTCGTAACCTCGCAAGTTATGAAAAAAGAGGGGAGCTTCCGGGCTTAGGATCAAACTTTAGTTTGGGAAGGTTTGCTTTTT